>BMAO01029587.1:0-22846 GCA_019973975.1 Trichonephila clavata | reverse complement strand
TATCATCCTTTTATTTTTCCATGATGGATCATTTTAATAATAAACAGACCATCAAAATCCTTTCTTACAAGAGGATTTTGAATCCGTCATATTTAAAGTGCACAGAAACTTCAAGACACATGCCTATTACACATACAATAGAGTGTTGCTCATGAACTCTATACTTTCCTCACTCAATTTCCATGGTCAATAACTTTAGATTTTAATGATATTATTAACCATGGGAAAAATACGTTATAATTAAATTAAAGTTTGTTAATCAAATGATATGATATTAAATAAAGTTAATGAAGTAAAAAAAAAAGATTATATAATATCTGTATAAGAATTGTTGCAGGGAAATGAGATAATATTTTATTTTATGAGCAAAACTTACAATTTTACAGATTTCTAAGTAAATTGGTTCGTTTCGTTTAAATTAACATCATAAGCCTTTTCTTAAAAATGATCTAAAATATTTATTTTAGTACGTAATTTTTAAAAAAAGGTTCTTTCAGTAATGTAAACAAAATGATTATTAAAACACACAGCAAGATTTGACGGATGTTACAGCTTGAAGGCTTTCTTCATTTAACATATGGTGCCCGTACACATATATATATGTATATATGTGTGTTTGTATGTGTGTGTGAAACTTTAAATAAGTTTTGATACATAAACAAGTATATGAAAAAAAAAAGAAAGCTAATTTTAAAAAAGTATTTTCACGCGATTTTATTTTAGTTCGAGCAGCTACAAATTTTTTTGTTGTTGTCTGTAAATATTCAAAGATAAATTAAAAGTTAAAATTATGAAAAACTATTTGTATTAAAATTTCTCTCTTATTAAGATTAAAATTAATGTTTAATGCATCCATTATGAAAATGTTAATTAAACTACTATAAAAGGTTTATTTTAATCTACATAATTTTAGTTACATATTTTTGCACTATTATGCTTTGAAAAAATTCTGTCTGGAAACAATATCTTAAAACTTTGTTAATTTTAGAGTATGACACTGAAGGGTTCATTTAAATCATGTCATTTGAGAAAATAAACAGCTACGTAAAAAATGCTTAAATTATGCAGCATTATAAAACTTTTTTAAGTAAAAATATTTCTTATATTTTAATATTTGTGTATTTTTACTGCAATTGATTTAATTTATATGTTATGCATATTTTCTTGTAGTTATTATGTTAGCATTATTTTTTATAAAAAGTAAAATTGCCAAACACCTCATAGCTGCGAGTAAAAACACCATTAGACAAACGATCAGGAGAAATGCTACCAATTTCTGTTATAAAATTGACGACTCTGATAATAAATCGATCACTAGCATCAAAAAATATACTCATCATCTTTAGTTCCACAAACCCACATCAATTCTTTAATTGACCCTGCTTTTCGTTGATTCCTCTAATTAGGTTCCCTTTTATTTAAACTATATATAATTTACTTTAATTCTTAAATTCTCTCCGTTAACTATTCATTGATTTGTGGAACTTCTCAGCTGAACTTAAATTCAAAAATAAATGATCTCACTGATCAGCAAAGAACAGAAGCTCCACTTGATACCAATTTATCTTGACTTTTTACATCTAAATATTTTCTCCAATTTACTCGACTTTTTTGATACAATCGGATTCACTACGAATTGTCCCTCCCACTCCGTCACAAAAGCTTTTCTATGTCAAAATTTTTCATCAATTTTTATTTATATTTATTTTATATTTATAATTTTATCCATATCAAAGCATTTTCCCCTTTTTTATTAATTTTCAATAGTTGTATATTTAAATTTTAAATATCATTTATTAAAAAGGGCAATTTGAAAGCATTTTAATGGCATTTAAAGTGCCATAAAAGGAAAAGAAGGTCCAAAGAATGGAGTGCCCCAAACCCACCAAAAATTGCTGGATATCTAAAAATGTGGCTAATTCTTTTCTGTAAATTTTAAATAAAAATTTATTACTTTCATAGCAGAAGAAAATCAGAATTTATCTTTTAAATTAGTTTGATGTAAATAATTCACACACACACACACAACACACACACACATGATGCATTTTTTATCCTCTTAAACATGGATAAACATAGCAGGTAATAAATTTAAAATATATTTAAAAATTTTAAGGGTTACTTTGCTTTATACTCTAACTAAAACATGAACTTAATTTTGTGATGCCATTAAAAACTTAAATTTGTATTTTACTGAAAATCCTAAGAATATGAATGCATTAATATAGTTTCCAAACATTTATTGTGTTATCATTGTGTTCGTATTGAGACTTTTTAATTAATTCTCTATAATTTTTCAAAAATTTTTTAGAAAACTTTTCAACTGTCATATTCACCTTACACAAAACGAAATTTCTGACAATTCAAAATAAGGTAGATGTCTTTGTTTAAAAAATATTCAGTATTATAGTGGCTAAATCGCATAAAACTGACTATATGTATTATAACATATATAAATATATATGCATACAATCACAATTTTTTTCAATATCTTAAGTTCGTGAAATAAAATTCACGTATTTTTGTTATTGAAAAATATTTTAATTATTGAAATACTCAGTTTGCAAGCAAGAAATATTATACATGAAAATTAACTTATGGTACAAACTTTGATTTTAACCTACAATATGAGGTTGTATTTGATAATTCTACAAAAAATGAAGCTTTTAATACACATTTTTTGAAATTATATTTTGCTTTAAAATTGTTTCTAGTTTATTAGGTTGCTTATACTGGTAAATTAAGTTAGGAAAATTTTATAAACTGTCGAATAACTTAAACATAAATTTAAACTCAATGCTTAAGTCATAAAACTTTATTATTTTTCTCTTGTAATAAAAATATTATTTCACGATTTTCTGCTGGATGAAAATACTTCAAAATACGTTCTAACAATACTTTTTAAAAGGAACATATTAATTCCATTTTTCGAAAGCAGCAGAATTTGGGGAATTCGAGTGGGTTAACTGTTCTTTTTAATCAGATTTGTCAGGAAAGTTTTCTTTCATATTCCTTAACATTGAGTGCAAAATAGCCAGAAATATTATTCGTATTTCATTCAAAACAAATGATATTTGTATAGGTCTCAAAAACGTATTTTACATATCACTAGTATAATATGTATTCTGCTGAAATTTTAGACAAACAAAAATAATAGGTACTTAAATTAAAAGAAAACAAAGCATTAAATAAGGGAAAAATTTTAAATTTCTAATGTAAACTGCTCTAAAAAAGTATGTTATTCACAAACAGTAAATTACAAAGAGTGTCAAATGCCTTCCTGCTGTAATTGAAATAAGGACTTTATAAGTCAATTTGATTTATTGTGTTTATTTAAAGAATGGAAATATTCCAGAATTATATTTGTATTTCCGTAACAAGTGAACGTTGTTATTAATACAAAGTAATATTTAAAAACTATTATTTTTTTAAAAAAAAGAATAGTAGAAAAATACATATTGACTATGGTTTCAATGTAAACACCTTTTAAGGCATGCTTTTTCTATAAAGACATATTAAAAATTATGTTTAAAATAACGAGTAAAATAATATTAGCTTTAGTAATAATTCCCCATTACTTATTTTATCTTCTGTTAAGGATCATGTTTAAATGGATTTGTTGCTTACAATGTATGATTAGTTAAAATATTATGTGTGTAAATTTTATAATTACTGCTATATGATAATGTTTGTATTTCTATTTTAAAGAACATTTTAAATTTCAAATTCACATCTTTTTTATCAGGTTTTATAATTGTTCAATGGTTTCTTAATAGTTCCACACCAGAATTTAGATAACTTTGAATCAGAATAGTTGCCCCTCTTCCCGATGAAATGATAATGACAATTTCCACAAAAATTCTAATGCATCAATATTTTACAATTATTAGTATAATACATTTTAAAGTAGTTTAAACTGTAATCTGGTACTATATCGAAAAAAAGGAATTATATTTATTAAAACATAAATGCAATGACATTTTTAAAAATTTTAAAATAACATATTTAAAAAAATATACATCGAAGTATAAATTATATATAAATATTTATGTACTATTTGTGTATAATATATTTTTTTTTAAATTTTACAAACACTTGGAATTTTTTACTTGTTATAAAGTCAATGCTTCAAATATTATATTACAAAACATAAAATTCTGAAATAAAATTAATTATACTGTTAAATGATCACTGCACAGATTTTTAACCTTCAAAATTATATTTTTAGTTAGTAGAAGTTTCATCCTAAGCAGAATTGAACTGTTAAAAATGTAATTGCATTAGTTATTCGGCTCCTGAACATTATTAATAGAAATTTGCGATTTAAATTTATTTCATTTCTATTTACTTTAATTCGATAAAGTCTTGCATCTCACTTAACTATATTTAAAATTTCTAATTTCAGCAGACCCATTAGAAATCTTTGAAACATAAATAGAAAAAGAGATAACGAAATAAAATGCAGTCTACAACGATTCATCTCTTTAAAAATGCGACCGTTGACATAAGTATAATGAGGCTAGGTATAAAAAGAAATACATAGAAGGTTTCTTGTCATTATCTTGTCTTTGCTGAAAAGGAAATATCGCTTCTTTGCTTCTGGCTCACTCTACTCCTTAATGATACATGGAAGAGAAGATAACCTTTTGTGTTATGCATACGCATTGACGAAATCAATATATGTAACAAAAATATATGCAAAAATATTTGCCCCATGAAGAATTTCGAAATTCTCTCTGTATTCTTTATATGAAATGTATTTTAGAAAATCGTAACAATGTAAGATTTATGTTTTCTTCATTTGAACTAGTTCATTGTGAAACAACTTCGTGTATTATAATTTTTCCACACGCATGAAGAAACAAACAACTCATTTTGTTACCTATTTTCAATTATAAGCAAAGCCGATCCAAAAAATAACATAAATCGAAAAAAATTAATGACCACGCGGAAATTTTTAATAGAATATTTTCTATTTAACTGAGGATGTTATAGTCACAAAATGAAAATAATAAAATAATAAGAAAACATTAATTTAATCCTTTAAGCGATCAGTTTTTTTGCCCAAAATGTTTTTAAAAAAAGGCATTTTTTTGAAGTGAAAACTTCTTTAGCGGCTTTGGGCACTTTTTGATAGGGGAAAATCTTATGGGTTCGCGTCATCGACATGCTCTGACTGGCACATGCGCAGTGTGCTGTTCGCCTTAAGACACTTTTTGAATGAGTGAAATCTTGTGCGTTCGCATCAACGAGATGCTTATAGCAGTATATATGTAGCTACACAGCTGACGTATAGTACTGTGTATATCTTATAAGCGAAATTCAATGGATTTAGTGAAAAGTTCGATGTGTATATACTGTGCATTGCTCGTTGCGATTCCGAGAATGGGCAATACATATTAATGGTTGCCGTTTATATTTCGCCTGGAAAATCTATGAGACAGATGCAACAATTTTTATTCGAAAATTTGATGATTTATACAAAAGAAGGTTCTGAAATACTCGAAAAAAAGATTTGGCGAAAAATATGATAATGTACCCGAGGATTTTAAGTTGTGACTTCAATATCAATTTAGCAGATGAGAAAAATCTACCGCTAATTGAATTTCTACATGAAACACTTAAATTAAATATGTCCAATGATCGAAAATTCAGTACTACAAAATATACAACGAAGATCGATGAGGTTTTTATGCGATACTTAGATAAATTTGAATCAAACATTTTCCATTCCTACTTTAGTTACCATAAGCCTTATTGTATCTTTTTTTAGAAGAAAATGAAATAATTGAAAGTACAAAAAGTCTAAGTATTGTAGAAAATAATGATGACAATGATGCAAACAAGTAAAATAATGTAAAAAATCAAGTACATTGAAATTTAAGTAAATACAAATACTATCCATAAATAATATGATTGTATATTAATTGTTATTTCAACTGAATTGCATTTATATTTTGTCATGATCCCTTACAGCCCGTAACATATTTGAATCATAAAAAAACCATACTAACATGCATTTATTTGTTGCTCAGAGTGTCAATAGATGTGAAAACCAGATTGATGTTGATAATTTTAATTCAAACATTATGAAATTTCAAATTTTAATAGTAAAAGTTCTAAGTTTTCACTTCTATCGGCAGTCTCTATGACTGCCAATTTTTTATTGCAAAAAAGTAATTTAATTTCTTAACAGAATGCAAAAATGGAAACATTTTATTTTAATTTTCAATTTTTTAAGACTTTTATACTATTTTTCATTTTATAATTGTACAACACAAAAATCCCTACAATTTTGCTTTTCATATGTACATTCTGCATGCAATAAAGAATGATTCTAATATCTTAAAATAATTTCTCTTATGCTTACAAAAAATGTCATGTTCGAACCCTCTCTTCAAACGGTTGAGGAATTTGTTTATGCGTGCGCTTATATATATATATATATATATATATATATATATGTATGTATACAAAAATTTCGAAACATGGTGTAATACTAAGTTTTACAGACAGAAATAATATCGGCTCTTTTGATTACCTTTCAATTTTCATTTTTTCTCAATCAACAAGTTACGCATTACCTTGTCAATCACTTCTTTATCGATTACTTTCAAAAATCTAAATTCCTACCTCCAATGAAAAATACTTGCATTTATCACATAGAAAATCTCGGATGATAACTACTTCAGTATCATGGATGAACTACATCTCTTGAAAACACTATTACTAATAATCTGACTATAAGGATTTAAAATATGTGCAAGTCAAAGTAAGAAAGAATAGAATATCAGTGCCTTTATACAGCGTACTGGCAAACCAGTTGTGGCCTGCTTTCGGAAGCCCTTACAGTGTGCGGGCAACAATAAACCATATAATTACAATTGCATTTAGTTTTAAGGTGCAGTAAAAAATCTGTTCTTTAAAGGAAGCATGAATTTTTGAAAAATGATCGATTTTGACTTATTTATATTTTTTAAAAGTTCAAACATATTTCTGCTTAACATGATATATGATATATGGAAATAAAGCAATTAGAAATACTTTTATTTATTTTTAAAAGGAAGCCACTTCCCTTGACGCGGGACAGGTGCTCCAAGAGGAGCACCTGTCTTTCATCATGCTTAATTTTTCGATGACAGCGCGATTTGTTTTGTTTACAATTAATATAACATTTTCTTTACACATATAAAACGATATTCTTTGAAGAAAGGAAAAGACAACTCAACACAGTTGTTTTTTTTCGTTTGGTTTGCTGTTAAATGGGGTTATTCTTGCTTGAACTTGCTAATTGTGAATTCTAATTTATTTATCCAGATTTTTTTTTCTGTTTAATCCACGTTTTACATTAAATTTTTTATTAGTATTTTATTAACGACAAAAATTATGGGGAGATCTAAAAAAATATTTAAAAAACTCAAAAATGTCGGTGTTCAAAAAATTAATGCTCAAAATTCTCCAGCTATCACATCAGACAGCACAGAAACTGTTATTCAAAGTGCTTCAAAATGAAAACTTATTTCAAACAACAGTTTATATGAAGATATGGAAGGAAGAATGAAAAAATATTTTAATAGAATTACATTTATTCAATAAAGCTTTATTGAACTTTGCTGTTTGTAAAATCCGTGACCATTCCACCTCATTGGAGGCTTCTGAAAGAGTTGGAATTGTGTATTACATGGAACTTTGCTGTAGTTTTTGCCCCAAAAAAACATGGTTTCCATACGTCAACTAAATTGAAGAATAAAAATAAACTTTTCCACTCAAATATCAGATTGGTATTTGCCTTCAGATCTATTAAAAGAGGTCGTTCAGCTGCAGAAGCATTCTGTGGACTTATGAATTTGCCATCTCCACCTGAAAAATTCTGTGCTTATACAGAATTGTTGTTCGACTCTTCTAAATTTACCTGTGAAAAATCAATGAAAAATTCTGTTGAGTAGGCAACACGAAAAGAAGGTAGCCATGACATTGATGTTGCCTTAGATGGTTCATGGCAGAAAAGAGGATACCAGTCCCTCAATGGTATTGTTACAGCTACGAGTGTCGATACTGGAAAAGTTATTGACTTTGAAGTGTTTTCGAAACATTGTCGGTGCAAAACTGCATTTAATTCTGTTCTTGAACCATCATGTATTGCAAACTATAGTGGAACAAATGGAGGCATGGAAGTGAAAGGTGTAACGACGATATTGGAAAGATCCGAAGCTCATTATGGCATTCGTTACACAAAATATTAGGGCGATGGAGTTTCAAGAGGTTTTTCATCAATACTTGCCCTGAATCCTTATGACACTCAAGTTTAAAAATTAGAGTACATTGAACACATCCAAAAGCGTATGGGTACCCGTCTTTTTGATCTCAAAAGAAAAAACAGAGGAAAAGAATTAAGTGACGGAAGAAGCCTAGGTGGACGCAACTGACTCACCGACATTTTAATTTAAAAAATTCAGAGGTATTAGGTATGGCCCTTAGAAAGAATATCAATGATTTACACAACATGAAAGCTGCTATTTGGGCTTTTTATTTCCATCTTTTGTCTATAAATGAGAGCCCTCAACATGGATTGTGTCCCTCGGGTACAAATTCATGGTGAAAGTTTCAGAAAGCAAAAGTTGAATTATGATAATAAATGATAATAAAAAAACATACCAATGTGCCATCTTTCGTCATGAATGAAATTAAGCCAATTTTTAGAGATTTAGCTTACCCTAGGTTATTAAAAACATGTCTACATGGAAAGACTCAAAACCCCCAATGAGTCAGTTAATAATACCATATGGTCAGTCATTCCCAAATCTATGTTTGAGGAGTTAAAAACTCTAAAATTAGGGGTAAATATGGCAATTGCACAATTCTATATGGGCCATGTAGCCAAATTAATTATTTTAAAACATTGTGGTATTGAACCAGGTTTTAATTGTGCGTCATGCTTTAAAAAATTAGATGCGCGTAGGATTCGTGTAGCCCAACGAAAGCATCTTGAGATACAAAATAAGGCTAGATTCCTAAAAACAATGAAAAAAAGAAAATTAGAAGAGTCTTTTGTAGAAGCAGAGGGCAAAGAAAATGTTTCATATTCTTCTGGAAAGTATTAAAAAAGGTAAATCGTCAAAAATTAAAATTTTTTACTTTAAAGCCTGTTTTCTCAAAATGCAATATTTTTCCCATTATATGTACCTTTTTCTCAGAAACTAATTAATGTAGGGTCCTCAAATTTTCAGAAAATATATTTCCAACATGTTTACAGATTTTAATGGAGGAGGGGATAAGATATATCTAGCAAACTTTTTTAGATAAAGTCTTTTTAAACTAAATTTTAGAGGGAAAGGGCAATTTGACATTTTTTAAAAAATTCATAATTATTTTAATTTTTAGTAAAAAAAAACCCCTCCATTAAAGTCTTAATTATAGTACATATAATCTACAGTACAAATTTCATCTATGGGAAGCAAGTAGTTTCTGTGAAAAAGGTACATAAACGTACGTAATTTAACATGGGCTCCTATGTAAGTGCCGGATCCCCTTTGGACATATTTACTCGGAGTGAATAAAAAAGGCAATTATATATCTTAATCTAAAGAATCAATATAAAATTAAATTTTTTGCTTATGTCTGTAATTTAATTAAAACTTTACTAGATAAATTTATCTTCCAAATATACTACGTATACGTATATACGTATTATATAATACATATAAATATTAAAGTTATTTTCTTTCAAAAGGATGCTGTAGTCTAGAAATAATCGATGCAAATTAATTGAGTACATGGTTCAGTCTTTCAGTCAAATTATGAGTTTTAGCTGCCACAAAACTTAACCTGTAGAAACACAGGTGCAGGTCAAATCTGTCCAGAATCCATATCCTTACATGGCATGATACGGAAATTTGGAAAGTGGGATGCCAGCTCATATGTCGTCTTCCATATCTTGACAAAGGTTCAAAATTACGAAGTCCCCCGTCAGTGGCCTGCGTGTTGCGTCAGATTGTGATGTAAATTAAAATAAAACCAGTATAGGTTGGTATACATTTATAATATGCACCGGCATATAAATACAAACCATTAATAGTTTCGTACTTCTAAGTATCAAAAACATTTTTTGTTTTCAAAATCAGAAATCTGACCAAACTTTATAGTCTGTTTTCGTAATTATATTTTATATTTATGACTATATTGATCCAAATTTGAGTATTAAAAAGAATTTATATGCCGTTTGAAATAGAAAATAATAATTCATATTGGACAACGTGAAATAAAAAGTTTTAAGAATTTTAAAATTGTTGCATTTTTTCTTACTATTTTTCAAATTACAATTTTTCTAAGCAATTTAAAAATTATAGAATATTAATTGTTTCGATTTCAAATTATCTTTACTTTTTTCTTCTTCTTTTAAGACGTTTTTAAACACTTTATGCAAAGTGAAGGCTTTTTACTTCTCCTTCGATTTGCGAAATTGGAAATACCAGTCACCCTTGCTCTATCTCATTTGAAGTAAAACCAGACAAAAAATACATTGCCTAAAGTGAAAAGTCGTGTAAGCAATTTTTATTCGCAATCTTGTTGTTTACGGTCTCATTTTTCTTTCTTAAAGTAAAAACACTTCAACATTGATTCATTTTCCTACCTGTTATGCAATGTCATTGATGTAAAATGTAATACAATTTTAATGCAAACACGATGCAATATATTTTGATCTTTAATTCCCCAGATATTTATTGAAGAGATACTTGTGTGAAAGAGAGAGAGATTCATGAGAGAGTTACTGCAATACATATTACGTGATATTCTTGTCATTTCAAAACATCATAAGAGTTAGAATGTTTTTCTCCCTATATTTCATGAACATTTTAGTTTAAAATTACTTGGAAAAAATGCATTCGAATGAAAATTGCATAAATTAAAGTAACTAAAATGAAATAATCGTGATATTTATTGCCTTAAGTTCAGAAAAGTAATGCAAAGTAATAATAAAAGGAATCAATACCCAAAAGGATTAAAACAACCTATTTCAATAAGACTTATTTAATTTCAAAACACGTGATAAACATGAAAAATAGAATGAGCTGTAATGATTGAGGAATATCAAAACTATTAAATATATTATCTAAATCAAAATTATTTACTTAGTTCTATTTTAAATTTTAAATTCCTCTAAAACACAAATTCTCATTATACGAGTATAACTGTATAAACGAAACGTAACGCAAGAATAGTAATTCGAATAGGACAAAACTGTGTACGTAAGTGTATACTTTATTAATAAATATGAATATGGTGGTCAACGACTGACTTGCAAGAGTTACAGCGGATTGTAAAAAAAAGCACCAAGATTGCTATTAAAGGTCATTACATTCCCATGGTAAGCATAAATTCCATTTAAATTTGATTATATACATCCTCGTTGACGGTTAACAAAGTTTTAAAGATGGTCTGCCTAACATTATAAGTGAATGTCAAACATATGCAACTAAACTGAAGGGAGCAAAGTGGTTAAATTTTTTCATGGATTGATATTTAGATCACAGCAGTCCTACTATTTGACAATTTTGCAGGAATAAGTGAACCATGGTTGCGGTCTATCAACGTGGGCGAGGATAGAATAAAAGTCTAATTGGTGTGCAATGCGCCTGAGACTTACTTCTAATATGGTATTCATAGGTAACTCTCAGTGAATGGAAGCTAAAGGCATGAAGGATATTGCACAAGTCTTTCCAAAATAATGCACAAGAGGATGGATTTTCTCTAATGTATAGAAAAAAGATGAAAATAAATTGAAAAGTTAATTTTTATGTTAATACTGACACAATCGGAATAAAATTTCGGTATTTGAGTTTTCTTATGGTAAAAAGCCCATGTACTTTTTGTTACAGAAAAATAAATATTTTAGTATTTTTAACATTAATTGCGATGAGAGAATAGTTGCTAACCAGAAACGTGAAAAACATCGGTAACATTTAATTGCTTCTTTAGTATTAATTTTATATAAAAAAAACTTCATTCGAAGTCACGGTGCACAATAAAGCGGAATACAGGAAAAAAGCTTGAATCGAACTGATTCGGTAGTAAGTAGAGAGAGCTAGGGTTATGAAATTCGTGTCAATGTACATTGTTATATTCACTACTGAGTACTCACTTAAATAATCATAGCGTTTGATTAAAGAAAAAAAAATTAATCTTGAATCTTAAATCATTTAACCATAATTAAGTCTTTTTATTCTTTTTTCGAAAATGCAATATTAAATTTTGAAGTTTTTCTTGTCTCAATCTCCATCACACATAGCATCTTATCCGTATAAGTAGGATACGATAAATAGTATTTTTTACCTCCATGTATAAACGCGGTCTGCCTGCCCTAATGTACTGAACTCAGTGGTGCAACAGCCCATGAGGATCAAGTTCTACAGTTCCTATCTCAGTTTACGTAGCATTAGGCGCTAGGGTGCATGTGCAGATGTTTCGGTCAAGTGGTCAGCCTGACGCAAAACCCCCAATGTTCAGTTCCCAAGTAAGTTTGGTACTCATTTATCGATCTACTGAAGGGATAAAAGGCTGAGTCGACCTTTCCCAGGCGGGGATCTGAACCCTGGGCCTGTGTCAGGGAAACACGATACACTACCACTCAACCACTGGTCTTCCCGCCCTGATGTACAATATATGATATCAGTGATTGCCGTATATGTATATGTGAACTAAAGACAGCATTGTATATGATATATGTTTTTACTCTTGAGGGTGACGTGAGATAAAGTGTGACAAAGTATTTGTTTAATTTTTTAAATACATAAGACCAAAAATTAAATATGAATCAATCTGCTTCTTTTATTTGTTGGTATAATATAAAGCCTTTAATTTCCGAAGAATCCAGATTTTTTAAGTAATGTACATTTTAAATATTCTCTAGAGATAACTGCGAATTTTCGCTCAGTTATTCGGTCGATGACTGTCGCCATAAGAAAAAAGAACAATAAGTGCAAGTAAAGTTCCGTAGAATTGCTTTCAGCAGTTTTAAACTGTGTCATCGGAAATGAAAGACTGTTCCTTAATTTCTAGAAACTTCCTTTAAAAAGATATTTTTACGCAACCATTTTTTTTTAGTTCATCTTCCGTTCTTCTTTTTAATCACTAGACTTAATTACAAAGTATTTTTTTCTCCTATATATCATTTTTTACATTCTTTTCGCAAATGCTACATCTTAAGTAAGTAGGTGAAGCTTGCAATTAATTACCACTTTGCACGAACATCTCAACCGCCTCTAAAAGTACTTTATTACTTCTTGCATAGCATTTCTTTTCAGCATTGGTTGAACTAAGCATAGATTTAGTACTTTTTTCTCCATTGCCCTTTTTGGAAATGCGAACAACATATTTTCTGTTATATCTTAGACTTTGGAATAGTGATTGGTTTAAAAAAACCTAAAACCTCTTGCAGAAAATTGTATTTTGTTTTAATAAAAGAATAAATTTTAAAATCCCCAAAAGATACCACTAATTAATTTTTCTTTTTAAAATGCGAAAAGAAAAAATAGTAAAAGATAGAGAAATAATTTTAGATTTGCATTTTGAAAGTTAAGAGGGATACAATTAAATCCAGTTGTTGCTTCATTTAAGTTCATTTTTCATTTTTTCCTCTAATCATAAATGTTTTTTTTTTTTTACTTTTGAGAAAGACACTGTTTTAAAACCTAGTTATGGAAAGTAAAGAAAAACAATAAATCGGTTCAATATTTCAGTTATCTCTTCTTTTTACTTTTTAATTTTATGAACGAGTTAAAAAGTAATTATTTATTGTTTACTACTTACCATTAATCGAAATATTTTTAAAAATTCAGAAATTTTTTGAAGACAACGTATTACGTGATTCATTTTAAAAATTTTTGAACGAATCACCTTTCTCTAAAAGCAGGATCTGAGAAGCCATTTTAGCAAACGTATTCACATTGTAAATAAGATAAAATTATGATATAGACATTGTAAAATTAAGGAATGGAATTTCTATAACTTTTTAATAGTAAATCGCAAGCAATGCTAATCAATTGCGAAAAATCATTTCTTCCGTTAGGAAAAAAAAACACATTTACTAGAGCATATTTATGTAGGCATAAATTTTGTAACATGTTTGACAATTTATGATATTTTTTGCTCTTGATTTGGATTTTCATAAATTTTGCTTAGCATATTTATATTGGCTAGAGTTTTTGAAATATATCGATTTGAGCAATACAATTGATAATGATGTACATAAATCTTTATTAGTTTTGCGCATATCAGATCTAGTGAAAGGTTATATATTATTATGTCACTTCTGTGATTATATATATATATATATATATATATATATATTACACTTAGCGCTATATTTTAAAATTTATTAAACATTTTGTTTAATTAAAAGTAACTTCTTATTTTGGTTTGTTGGACTACATCAAGCAATTCTTCATCCAGATTCGGTAGTATTTATATTTTTATCTTTATCATAAACATATCAAGAAAAAATAATGCATAGTTATTTTATTTTAATAATATTGCATAGAGCTAAAATAGATGTGCATATATTTTTTATAACTTTGAATTATGCTACAATGAAATAATATCTTACTTGAAACAAAAGTTATTGCATATAATTGGCTGTAGCATCCTTTTAAAGTGATTTGATGCTGAACTAAATTCGTGTTTATAGTATTTGGTAAATAACATCAGAAATCAACAATATGCATTAAATTAAGAATAACCAATCTTTCATTCTAAAAACTTTTACATGATTTTCCTATATAGTTAAATATTCGGTATATTACAATTCAATAAAATTCACAATTCTTTAAGAAAGCACATTCTTTCTATATTTAGATTTTCTAATTAAGTTTATGCAATTAACAAAATAGCAACAAATAATTTTAAAAGATTGTTACGAATTAGCCTTTACTTGTATTTTTCTATTTAAATAAATTTTACTTCAAACATAAAAGAAAAATATTATAATTTTGGATTCATGAATAAAAAAATATTTTTATTAGTTTGTTTCACTTGTATTAAAAAAAAATTATTAAGTTTAACTTGTATCGATAATTGTAATGTTTGCCGTAGTAAAAATTATTATTTAAGGAATAGATCTCATTTATTAAAAAGTTTATTCCACTAGCTTTTTTTTTGTAACAGATGACTACTACGCTTACAACTCTTCGATGGATCAGTTTATATTGATGTTGATCTGTATTAAAGGAAAGCTGTTGAATTAGCATGTGAATGACAAAATGTTTTCTGTTGTCAACGGGTATAATCAATAAAAGCTCAAAATAGTCTATTAAACAATTATCCTAAAATCGATCACCTAAAACATGTCAAAAAATGAGTGAAATGCTTAATAAAAGCCAATTTTACTGTTGTTATGCATGGAATTCTACTTTTTCTCACAATACCAATATAAATTCAGCTTAACAATGCATAATATCATCATAATATATCGAGAAATTTTAACATAACTGATTATTAGTAGATTCATATAAATTTTGTAAATGATATATGTTTAGAATTCTATATATAGGCTCATTATAATTAAACTTCTAAAAATAGCGTTCTGTTACTAAAATTATCAAGCGGATAATCACGAAATTTCGTAAATGAGTTGTGTTGTGAGATGTGTTTAAGAAAGTTCGAGTTTTTTTTAAATGTGTACTAAGTGGCACTTTGAGTAAAAAAAATGACAAATTTGACAAAAGAAATGACGCTATGGAAAGTAAATGAACAATTTAATACAAAATTTTCTACAAATAAAACATAAACTTAGAAAAGCATATGTAGATGATTCTAGTAATTAATCATGGAAGGTTGTATGGATGTACAAAAATGAAATGCAATACAAAACAGGCTGGGTTTTAAATTATTTGCAGAGTTATTTTCATATTTCATTCTGAAAATTCCAATTGTCAGGAATATGTGTGGTTCGTTGATTGTTCATTACTTTCATATTTCTTATTTTTAGAACCAATTGAATGTCTCGCTTAAGAAGTATACGGTGTGGATATATCTACACTAAGGAGGGTCAGTCCACAATAGTATGATTTGAAAATACAAGAGCTTTTAATCACGATAAGACATGAATCCATAACAGTGATAGTTGTCGACGTTTATTAACAGTGATAGTTGTCGATTCCATAACAGTGATAGTTGTCTATTAAACAATATCCCTTGCTTAGTTTACAGGTGAGCGAGGATAGCCACTTTGACCAATTTTCAATATGTTGTCCTGAACATGATTATTAGGCGCTTCTTTAGAGGCAATTGATCCCATGGCTTCTTTTGAGAATGGCTATCAACTTGATGTCATTTATAATAATATTTTGGCAGCATTTTATTATACTTTTTGGATGACCATGCGTGTGTGTTATTTTAGTAATCATGGTCATGGGCTCTTGGTGGGCGTCGTCATGTCGTAGTTTCAAGTCTTGATGCCACTGTAAATCCGCATTGTAGAGTGAATTGACACAAAGCCATCTCGTTGGAAAGGTGGAGAGGTTAGGAGAGTGGAGTGCGAGCTGAGGTATTAACCTCGTCATTCGACCGTGGTGCAAAATTACATAATCAGTCGGCAATAGCCCTAACGTGGTTCAAATACAACGTTAATAATGATAACGGCTTAACGAAACTAAGAAATAATGATTTTCAAGTTAATTTAAATGATTGGTTATTTTTTTGTGTAATAGGGCACATTTGATGTCTATTTCAATAATGCTATATTTGTGTGAGTGATGGTTTTAGAAGTACATCAAATGTCCCCCAAGGCTTGAACCTTGGACCCTTTCTAATTATTTTATTCATTAAAGACTCTCATATTATTCTAAAATTTTCCGAATATCTTTAAATTGCTGATGACTTAAAAGTGTTTAGGTTAGTACGATATAAAATAAATAACAACCTTTTTTTACAAATATGACCTGAATAATTGGTTTTAGTAAGGAATGCATAACTGATTACTTTTAAAAGGGGGATAAGGGAGGGAGTGATAGACATATTAAAGACGCACTATAAAGCTGTGCAAGGATTAGTGTCAAAGCATTTCGTTATTTTTGAACCATTATGTATTGACGAGGATGATATCTGAGATGGCATCATCCTCTCCTAAATTCTACACTACACCAATGAGAGGAAATTTGAGCATTGGCAGATTTAACGTACTGCGACCCCTCTAAATAGTGGTTTAACTGTTGAAAAGTATACCTTCTGGGCTATACTTCATTCCTAACTAGTAAAGTATTTTCATTATCAATCTCTGTTACTAATTCTTGGCGTTTCATTTACCACTGATCTTAATTTCACGCATCATGTTGATGGTTTGAACTATAATGCGTGTAAAAAACTTGGATATCTCAAACACAAAGCTTTAGCATTTTTTTAATGATCTTGTCTGAAAAGTTCTATATTTTTGTTATTCGTACAAATCTTGTACATCGTTGCTTTTTTTAAAAAACTTTTTATTACAAAAATAAAATTTGAAATACTTAAAAACGTGTATAATTAAATTATTTTTTTGCAGAAAAAAGTTCGTTTTTTATTGTAGCAATTTAACGTTATTTTTAATTGCAGTGAAGAGCAGTACTAAGTGTTCAGTTGCCAACGAAGTTGATTTACTAAACTAACCAACCTGTTCTCTCTACACTTCAACACCATGGAAATTGTTTTGAGAACCATAAATTACCGAACATATGCAAATAACTTCATGTAATTCAGCGTTTCTGAAATTGTGGCATAGACCCTACAATAACCCTACCTAGGGGGGGGGAGTATATCAATAAGTCGAAAATAAAAGATTACTTCAAAAAATTATTAAAATACTGAAAGTGAACAAATTAAAATACATTCTAAGCAATTAAAAGTAACACAATACTTTTCCTATTACTAAAAAAATAACTTAAAATATTTATAACATAAAAGTTACATATGCAAAACTTTATACTTATGTTGATAATTTGTATGGTTTATAAATAAGGTCAAATATTTTAGCTTTAGCGTAAAAGTACATTATTATTGCATTCAATACATTGCCATTGTAGGAGAGAAAAGGCGCTATGAAAATTATGATTGAAAACTGTGTCGCTAATATTGAAGGTTTGAGAAGCACTATGAATGGACTAGAGCAACGTTTTTCAAACTGTGGGGCGCGACTCCCAAAGGGGGCACGTGCATATCGAAAATAAAAGATTAAAAAATTAATTTACTGAAATGAAGTAAAGCAAAATACGTTCTGACATAATAAAAAACACACGTTTACATTGATATAATTTATACATATCATCTGACGATATTACGTCAACGAATACAAAGCTTCAACACGTTTATTAGCTGTCTTTGATCCTATAACCAACTATAAAACCTTTTGTGTGATTTGCCGTGATCCCACGAGTTAAGAGATTTTTTTTTATCATGCTTTCTTTTTAAACCTAAATTACTACTATTTCAGAGTAAAAACAACCAGGCCCAGAACCAAAAAAATTCTATAAGAAGATAAAAAAATTCATCACTGTTATTATTGTTGAAATACTGTACGTTAGCTGTCGGAAAAAAAGAAGACTTAATTCACTTTTCACCCAGACAGTAGAATACATTTTGCTGATAATCTAATTGACCTTCGAACTTATGTATGGTTAATTCTGTCTCCTCTCTCATGTGTTTATTTTCATTTAGGAAAGTTGTAAATAATGTATTTCTGTTGCGTTTTTTTTCCACGTTAAAGAGTGGTATGATATTTGGAAAGCAGAGAGCACTTTCAAGGATTATTGGCTAAGATTCATTTTTGAGTATTCTCAAACGTATAAAGCATAATGAAAAACATTTAACCCGCGGTCACTCGCGTGGGGTGTTGTGTACATCCCAGCGACAAGAAAAGTTTCCTAGAATTCCAAAAAGAATGCGCAGAACCAAGATTTTTTCTATAGCTGCACATTTGAAGTCATTGAAACTTCAGGCGTGATGAAGTCGCTCTCCACTCGGACGATTTGAACGTAACGACCTTCAAAAGTTTATCTGGGGTGCTGAGAGCTAGCTCCCCGTGAGGGATTGAGTTATATTTTCGTACTCGAAGCATCTAAGAAATAGGGTAAGTTTTACTCTTTCGTTTATATATTTTTTCAAATATATTAATACGCATGCATATTTTATTTAAAATTTCAATAATTCTAGTATAAAAATAATGTAAAACTTAAAAACAACTGTAAAATATAATTTTTTGTTAAAATTTTTAAACGCACTTTTCAGAAATTATGACAAAAATTCCATGGGAGAGGGAACAACAGTGACTCTATCATCTATTAGATACTGTATCGACAAATTCTGAGGATGAACTAAGTGATTTCGAAGATTGTGTAATTTCAGAAGAGCACCATATTGAGCAATCTGTTCATCCCATGGATACGGCACAAGAATTGGAAGAAACTTGTCAGTAAAAAAAACAAATAAATTGACGAAACAAATAAAAAAAAAAAAGAATACTACACAGAAATAGTAAAAAAGCATAATACTAAAAAATTGCGCTGTTTGTCCACGTAAAAAGAAAAACAATTCATTTTCAATGTAAAAAAATAGTCTAAAATATGAATACAGTCTGCTGTGAATGTTTGAAATGATTAACTATTTTTTTTCTTTTACTATTTATTTTACAAGTATTTATTACTGTTATACGTTTATTGTGTTTTGTATAATATAATTATGTGTTTAATGAAATTTGTAGGTTTAGTTTAAATTAATGCTAGTCTTATTTGTATGCAATAAATTTAATAATTTCGTTTGCATAATACAAAAAAAAATATTTTGAACTTTGTAAATATATATCATAATTGACTGATTTTTTTTTCATACTTAAATACACGTGTTAAAAGTTTGGGGTGTTCTCTACACCTCGTGACTAATGACGGCAGCAAAAACAGGCGCGAGTGACCGCGGGTTAACATAATTCTTTTTAGAACTAACATCCATATTTCTATATTGAATACACTTCTAACCCAGGAGCAGTCACAGGGGGCACAGAGCAGGTTTTTAAATCGGGTGCTTGGGGCGGACACAAAGACAGGCTGGATTTAACCGAATTAGAGCCTCTACATGGATCCGACAGTTCCAAGAGTTCCTGCAGATCTTCCAAGCCCACGGCCCGAAATTAGCTTAATCCGGCACCGTCTATGTCCTTTATTAAAGTCACGCACATTTGAAGCATTTTAGTTCAGTTTTTGATTGGATTTTCTTCAAAATAATCAAAGAAAAATTTAAATTCCTTGAAAGTAAGTAAGTATACTTTATCTGAAGTTATTCACTGGTATTACGATTTTTTGGTGCACAATAAAAGTAATTATAGAAAAAGATTGGGGTCACTCAGTCACCCATTAACGTTAGTATAGAGTGCCTGTCTGCTTCCGGATTAAAACATTCTGAAGTCTTCTCGCTTTAATTACTGAAAATAACACAATTTTTTACTCTTCATATCCTGTGTAGAGCAACATAGACTACACTATTTTTCTAATGATATTTGTACTTTAAGAATTGGATGATGGAGGAAATAAATCTTATTTAAATATCATTTTTTGCAATTTGTTCCAAATAAAAAATTAGAAAAAGGAAAAATAACATAATAATTATCCTATTACTTAAGTGTAATGTGCGTAAAATATATATTACTTATAAGTAACATATACAAAATTGAATACGTTTGTTAATTTGTACGGTTTATAATAAAATCGTATTGTAGCTTTAGCATCAAAGTACATTATTATTGCATTCAATACATTATTATTGTATAGGGTGGCGCAATAAAAAATATGATTGAAAATTGGGTCACCAATACTGAAAGTTTGAGAAACACTGGACTAGAGGAACTAAACTCACAAGGGTACGTTCCCTACTCCTTGTCACCGATTTCTCTCAAATTTATAGAACATGTAGGGTTTGGCTAGAAATGAAAATAACCGCAGTAGGAACTCCAGATGGCCAAACGTTTCGTACCTTAGGAATCATTTACTTCACACCGCATGCCGAGTACAAGTTGGCGTAGCGTAAAAGCTCGGACTCGTTATACGATGTCGTGGGTTCAATTCCAAGATTGTAACCTTTTTTCTCTCTTATTTCTTATATCTTCTCTCTCTCTTCATATATGTCATTTGCATATAAATAAGTGAAGGAATGAATACAATAAGTTATTAACTGCTTTGCTTAGTCAGAAAATGAATTATATAAAATTGAGAAAGAGAGAGAAAAAAAAGAGAGAGTCTTCACACTGGGAATTAAACCCACTACCATCGTATTACGAGTCCTAGCTTTTACAGCTACGTCAACGCGTGCTCGGCATGCAATGTGAAGTATATAAATGGTTCATAAAGTACAAAACATTTTTATTTTTATACGCTTGGCCATCTGGAGTTCCTACTACGCGGGTACTTTCATTTCTAGCCAAGCCCAACATGTTCTATAATTTTGAGCGAAATCGGTGATGACGAGTAGTTAATGCCCCCTGTTAAGTGACGCAACAGCTCATGAGGGCCAAGGCCAACTGTTCCTATATCAGTTTATGTGACCAAAGGCGCAGGGGTGCATGCGCAGAGTTTTGATCAAGTCGTCAGTCTGACGCGAAACCCCACAAGTTTCCAGTTCCCAGCAAGCTTTCTACTCATTTATAGATCCACTGAAGGGAGAGAAGTAAGGCTGAGTTGAACTTGCCTATAGCCCTGGGTTTGAACCCCGGACCTGTCGCGTGGAATCATGATACGCTACCACTCAGCCACAGGGCTTCAATTACAGGACGCTTTAGTAAATGTGTAGAACGATATAGGACCTACGATCAAAAGTACCTGTAAGTGTAAAAAAAATAGAATTTCTAGTGCTATCAATAAAAACAATGGCCCAGTTAATTATTAATGGTCGGTGGACTATTAATATTTATTTTTAGACTGCTCAATATCTTTTGATCCTTTTGTTACCAACAAAATTTACTATATTGTTACAAATTGTGTGTGCCTTTTTATTTTAATTGCTGTTAAGTATCAACATTAATATTTTTCATCTATGATGATTTTTCAAAGGAAATTTTTAAAATGTATGAAATTGTATATAGAACTAAGATACCCTACAACTTTTTGGCATTTTTTCTCCTCCAAGATACTTATGCTAACTTCACTCTTTGCTCTCTAGTGGCAATGTATGCTCTCTATTTTACCTTGAGCACATAGTTTCATTAATGTACCACCGTATTTAACGCAATTTATCACAGTTATCAAGTTAAGGCAGAGTTGCAGGGATTCCATGAGCATTTTGTACATTTGTTGACAAAATGAGTAAATTAGCAAGAATTGTGAATTAAAAGATTTATTAATTTTTCCAAATAAACTATTTCTATCCTCAAACACTAAAAATAATTTCTATATAACATATATTTAAAATTTTTCCTGTTAAATTTTATATTAAATTGTCTATATTAAGTTTATTAAAAAACATGTAACGCATCACCGTAATTATTTCAAATGAAATAAAATAAAAAAAAGCCCTCTTTATTATTATTATATCGAAATAATTTTTATTACAGCTTATTCAAATATAAAAAAGGCTAAATAATGCGTTTTGAAATATGGTCGTAAATGAACTATTTGAGAATTCTTGTTACACACAATAAAAATTGTCATTTTATAAATAAAATATTCAAAATGATATTCAGGCTACTCATGTTCTTTTTAATGCTCTTTTCATGCTTTTTTTATGATTCTACTGTTAAAACAAATTATGGAGTTCCTAAAGAACTTTTTCTGTCTTTTATTTCCAAAGAAAGGCACCATATATTGTGAAATACTCGGAATTAATTTATTTTAATCGTCTG
>BMAO01029586.1:0-23414 GCA_019973975.1 Trichonephila clavata | reverse complement strand
ATCCCAGACTTTTGAGAAAAAATGCGGTACTAGAACTCTTAACTCTTTAGTTTGTTGCGGTATCTACGTAAACCAGTAACAGCCTCCGAACAGGAGTGATCACTTTTGTCTAGTGGTATGTTACGTGCTGCGAACCTATAGGTGCGGGTTCTAATCTTCCACAAGTTCATAACGTATGTCATTTCTTTTAAATAAACAGTATTTCGGTATATGCAGAAATAAATTTTTTTAATGCTAATCTCTTTTTTTTTTTTTTACTTTTAAAGCTATCGCTTTTATTCCCAGCGTATAACATGCACCCTTAAATTTCGATTTTATTTTTTGTGCTAAAAGTGCGGGTTATACGTCGGATTTTACAGTATGTAACTAACCTCATTTTTCCTTTGGCAGTATTTGGATGGTTGAGCTATGCATTCGTTAATTTATCTTCTCGTGTCTTGTCCCGCCGTGTAGAAAGGGCAGATGCACGTTAAATCTTTCGAGGCTCAATGTAGTGTCCTTAGTGTAGTGTGGTAGTTTGGAGAGGGAGGTTGCAGCTCAGGTGTTGTCCTTGTCACTTGACCAAGGGTCAAAATTATGAGGTCCGTCACCAATAGCTCTCGTGTTACTTTACAATGTGATATTAATGTTTACTCTCACTCACTCATGTCGTGCCCATGCCAAATAAGCGATAATGTTGCCTTCAAATTTTCTTCTTTACTCCCTTCAGTCGGTGAATATCTAACTAGTTATTAGGCGAAAAAAATATATTTTAAATAATTCAAACTAAAAAAAAATGTTTTGATTTAATGACAAAAAATTTTATTGACAGTTGCGTAATAAGAACAATAAATTCCCTATCGCTAAAAGAGATATTAACATGTATTTCTTTCATTATTATAATAGTATTTGAATTTATGAAGTACACAAGGGAAAAGCAATAAAATTTATATTTTCACAACTAAAGCTAAAAAAATCATATAATATTTTTAAGTTTCGACAACGTTTTATAAAGGGGACAAATATTGATTATCGATATTGATTACTTTTAGCTGTCTGCTAAATTTTCCCCATGTCAGTTTTATTTTTTCCAATTCTTCTCGCTATAGAAATAAAGTACTATTTTAGACTTTAGTTGAAGGGATAAAATAGACCCTAAAAATAGTGATTATTTACAAAATTAATGTGAATTAAAATATATATCTGTGTTATATTAAATTATATCTGTGTGTGTAAAATATATCTGTGTTATCAAATTATCACATACTCTGCATTTTAAGAATATGTAGTTTATTCACATTACAAGTAATCCATAATCCTCTCTGAAACTAATCTCAAATTAGGTGAAATCAAATGAGCTCATCGAATGTTAGTATAATTGCTGTATTAAATCTAATTTGTATAATTTAAAACTTAGTAGTCTGGAAGTTTCCAAATTGATTTGTAGTCTAATATCACTTAAGGTATTAAAATCTTTAATAAAAACCAGAAAATTGAATTATATTTAAAAAAGAATCACGGTAAGCTTTAAAACACTTTTCAAAAAGAAAAACACATTAGTTAGACAATAACACGGTATAAAACTGCCATTCAACATAATCTTCAATGGTAAGGAAAATTTTCCTACAAATTAAGAAGATGCAGCAATTCCAATTTCAAAATATGTGAAAAATATTCAGAAAAGGAGAAAATTTTCTTAGACAGCTATTTTTAAAAAAATGCGAATATGAATGCAACATTAGCGGAATCAAGAAACTTTTAGTGTATGCAAAAAATTCAAACTGTCGAGAATAAATATTTCAAGCATAAAGTTGACTACAAAAAAAACTATCCTACACATTGAATTAAATATACCTAAATGTATACAAAAACATGAAAACATATGTTTGTAGACATGTTCGTAAAATTGTTATGTTGACCTCAGTGAAAATAATGGCAACATATTTTACTACACTTACATTTATTGACTGAATAAAGCAATTCGACAACATTTGGAGTGAATTGGAGCAGTACTTTTCTGATCGTGCAAAGGCTTCGAAATGTTTCATTCCATTATATAAGGAAATACAAACATGATTCAGAATGTTTCGAAATCTTTTTCAGTGTCTAGCGTGAACAGATTTACGAAGGAAACTGGTTTTCTAAAAAATCAACTGTGAAGAAATGGTTATCTAATGGAATGAGTAGACATTTTTTCTATCGTTTCTTAAGAAATTTTAGAATTTTGAAACGAAAAAATACATTTTTTTCCTTGTGAAGTAAATACATTTCCAAATATTATGGAAAAATACTTAATCGGTTTTTTAATCAATTGAAGATATGAACTATTTTAAAAAAACGTGAAATATATTTTAGCAATTAATGAGTGTTTGTTCACTCCTTATTAGGAAGCAGTAATTGTTTCAGTAAATCAAATGGTCCAGCTGTGTAGCAAAATTATGTAATTCATGTTAAATTACTTCCAATAGCTCATTTTAAAATAGAAAATCTTAAAAGTAATTTAAAATGTAGTTCTAGACATATTAATTACTTAAAATATATCAATGCTACTTTTTAAGTAATTTAGACCTCCACAAAATTATTTCGGATAGAGATAAAACATTTCAATTGTTTAAAATCCTTTTAAGAAATAATACAGAATATTAAGAAAGTTTTAGAACGGTCCGCATTGAAATCCGACAGTAATTACGTTTGCAGAAACAAAAAAAAAAGTAAATGCCTACAGGCTTGCACTTTAAAAACTATCTAAGTAAGCAAAATTTCTGATATTTTCTGTTTGGATTTGGCTGATTGTTTACTTTTTTTTTATTATTAAAGTCACATTTTGAAGCAACACGACAGCTCATAATTTTAAACCAATGACGGTCAAGTGATGAGGACACCGAGTTGACATCCCTTTCACCAAACTCTGTTAGG
This sequence comes from Trichonephila clavata, assembly GCA_019973975.1. Classification (NCBI taxonomy): domain Eukaryota; kingdom Metazoa; phylum Arthropoda; class Arachnida; order Araneae; family Nephilidae; genus Trichonephila; species Trichonephila clavata. The sequence goes on along the minus strand of BMAO01029586.1, from coordinate 20,519 downwards.
ATTTGAAATGTACTCTAAGATTTTTCCCCGTATCATCTGGGCTGTATAATGTCGCTATCGTTCAACGAATGGTGAACCGATATGGGTTTATGCAGATAATCGTCTTATATTAAGAAATCAGTTTTTGAATTTTAACTTTTCCAGAGAACCTGTTTTAGCCTGTTTGGAATTTTTACAGATACAAACAATACAATTGGAATAAAATCTAAAATAGAGGGTTTTTTATTTATAATAATTTAAAAATACAAAAAAGGGAGAGGGGGGAAGACAAGGTTTATATTCGTACAAATATAAAATTATTAAAATAGAAAATTAACAAAATGATAAAGTCATAACCCTTAGAAAATCACTGAGGTTAATATTTTTTTTAATATGTATATAAATTATAATTTTTCTGATTTCTTTGTTTAATAAAGTATGACTTCAAAAGCAAAGAATATCAGTGGATCTATTTCTTAGTTGTGTCCTTATTTTGGGCACAAATTCACAAGAAATTGAAAAAACTTGCTCACTTGATACTGAACTGAATTCTTTAAAGCATTAAATAACAAAACGAAATTTTTTTTTTTTGTTCTTCTATTTGTGCATAAGACCAAAAATTTTTTCGTTAATTTTTAAAGAATAGAAGAAATCACTCCTTCAGCACAAGGCGTAACTAAACCTGAGTGGGCGCTGTATCAAAAATGTTTGGGCGCCCCTTTTTGGGGCCCCTCAATATGTTACGACTCTTTTGCTTATATATTTTAGGGTCCCTATAGCTTGCGGGCCCGATATTATTGATACGGCGGTAGCTACACCCCTTTTCTTCAGGTTCTTGCAAATATTTATTGATGGCTATTCCCATAGTGCTTTTCATCATACACATGTTTTAATTTTCTTCTTCGTCACTTTTTTTATAAGCTCAGTCATCTTCTGTAGAACTATCTTTATATAATCGTGACAATATCTCTCCAGATATCTCAATAATGTCAAGTTTTGTAACTAATGGAAGGAGTTTACTAAAGAAAATTTTGTCCAAGCGATCGGGGAATTGTTTTAAATATAGAAATGTTACCAATCCTGTGTCACTTCTTTCTCCATTTCGTGTCTTTATAGCAGAGGTTCCCAAACTTTTCTGTCTCATTGACCTCATGCCATGTTTTTCTGTTTTGGGTAGACCCCGGCTTACCTAATATTGAAGTTTTGCCAATTTCTCAACTTAAACGTCTTTTTCACAGCTAGTATAGTGGTATTTACTTTAAAAGATGTAAATTTCTAGCTGTAGTGTTTAAAACTTAAGAAACACATGTTAATTAAATTAAAATTTAATTCATACATAAAATAGCTGATAAACAAATGTTTATTATTGGAGGGATGAATCTGGTGTTTCAAGAACAAATTTTCAAGATTTGGTTTCAATCATGTATGATTTAACCCTAAATCTCCTCAGTTAGTAGTATCCAGTATTTTTTTCATTTTTGTTTGTTTGTTTATTTTTGTTTTGGAGTTTGGAAACCACGCTGAAACTCCTCCTCACTTGGAAAAGCAATTAAATGCTTTCTCGAGGTATTCCATAATTCAGGATAAACAGCAGAGATATCTTTTTAAAGCCAAAATTGCTGACATCCATTTCTAAACTTTACTTCACGATATTTGTTTGTGTCTATACCTATCTCATTTTCTGTTGCAGTATGACTTTTTTTTAGATGTGACCATACAACTACTCTATTGTGGTATCAAAACATTCTCAAATCTAGTTTCAAAATCTGAATAAAGGGCATTTAAATGTTGATTGTCTGCAACAAATTAAAAAACTGGGAAAACTCACGACGTTCAATGTTATACTTCTCTAGTTTAATTCTGGCAATAAACGCTGAAATGATGATCCTTGCTTTTATACAATGTATGGTGTCTTTGTAACTGCTAATTAACCTCATTAAATTTAGTAAACAAATCTTTTAAATAAGTAACTCTGATTTCCATTTGTGATTAGGTTTTCTTTTAAAATTAAAGTCACGATCTGGTTTAATGATAGCCCCTCTCGTAGACCCCATGAACCCCCAAATTATTTTTCTGCTAACGTGGACCCTTTGCAAGTCATCATAGGCCCCTAGGGATCGATATAGACCACTTTGGGAATCACTCGCAACTAATTTCAGTTTTAAATTTTTAAATTCCCCGAACAAAAATTCCAATATGCCTCACTTGTTAATACATATCTTGTTTGCTTAAGGCTTCGTCTGTCAATCGTATGGGTCCCAAAACTTTCAGAAGCTCTACAATTTTACAATAGTCTTGTTCATCTTCATTCTACATGTGAGAGGTATTAAATCCTGACTGCGTTTGGAACGGTGATTTCTCAAAAAATTATAAAAGAGTATTTTTTTTATACTTTGTAATCATTTGTGTGAATTAGAGTATATAAATATAAAATTATTGTAAGAATCTTCTTTCAATAAAAGATTATTTAAATGCTATTTTTTTGGCAGAAAAGGAAGAAAAAATGGTGTATTTTCAAAATATTTTCCTTATATGGAAAATACCTTATAATAATAATATTTTGCCTAAATATAGCTAAAACTTCTGTACAGAGCCTGAACAAGGATTTCTGAAATATATAATTTAGAAAGGAGATTTTATCCTACTTTAATACATCAGAGTAGGGAAATTTTATCAAAAGAGCACTGCTTATTATTTCAATTGATAGTTACTCTGAAAATAATGTGAGTTTTTCAAAACTACTAGTTCAGGGTCTGTACAAAAGTCTTAGCTATATGTAGGCAAAATATTTTTTTATAGAAACTTTTTCCATAAAAGGAGAATGTTTTGAAAATATGCCATTTTCTCTTTCTTTTCTTTCAAAAAATTGCATTTAAGAAATCTTTTGTTGAAATAATATTCTACTACTAATGATACTAAGTATCAAAAAAATCAAACCTTTTCATAAAAACACCATCATTTTTTGATGCATCAGTTGCTAGAATCGAATTAAAAATGCTTTGCTTCTCGGAGACCAGTTTTAAAGTTGTCTTATCACCAGAACTTGCTATTGGAGAGCTAATTCTATATTAAAATCTTCTTAAGAGGTGGGAGGGGCATACGATGATATTCAAATATCTGAGATTTCTCTTGCTTGTCCATTCATCTAGAGCTGTGGTCTTCAAACTATGTTCCATGGAACCCTGGATTCAACGAGGCATATTCAGAGGTTCCACGAGTCAAAATAAAAAAAAATGGAAAAGAATATTATAAATGTGTGTGCAAAACGGATTCACGTTTCGTATGGACTTGATTAAAAATCCGTTTCAGTATTTCAGTTAAAATCAGGATTTATTACTGATAGAACAAGAACGAGGGGTTGAACTATCAACAGATTCTATGTTAAAATGTAGATTTAAATAAGAAGATCTTGATTTTTAGTTAAAAATTTACCCGAGAAATCGGCAGATTTATTCAAAGGCTTTCAATAGATCTCGACAATTTGCCAAATCAAAACTATATGTAAAAATAGTAAAAAAAAATTGAAGTGGGAAAAAATGTATAAAAAAAAATTTCAAAAGTTAATGTATAAAAAATGCAAGCCCATATACCAGTTACTAATTATAATGTTATGTGTAGGTGACTCTTTTGGACCAACGAGTAAATTATATTAACATTACATAAAGATTTTTTAACAAGAGATACAATACTTTTCTTTAATTGTCACATAAAATACCTATAACATGATGATCTACTTAAAATATTATTTAAAGATATGTTTTTCTAGGGGGGGGGGAGAAGGGGGAACGTTTGAAGACCACTAATTTAGAGTTATAGAAAAGATATCTTTCCCATCATTCTTCATATAATTTTATTCATTTATATATACTTTTCCATAGTTTCATAAAATAAGTAAATGAGATTCATTACTCGAAAGTGGTTTTTCGGTAAAGAATACCCAAGTTATTGTAATGACCCTCGTAAGAACGAGTTTGTGGAAATCATACTAATAGTTAATCGATCCAGGGCAGTAAAGCCTGATTATTATCTAAATTACTCCTTTTCAAAAAGTTAAAGGTTTTGTGTTATTTTTGTGAGCTCGGTCTGGTATTAAGTGATATTTTATTCGTTATTTTATCGTGAACTGTTTTAAATGATTGTGGGGGTTGCTCGTGAATTGATCCTTTGCAAGTGAACATTTTATGAAAATAACGACAAAACACCTCGTCTTTTTCAACCTTATTGAAATAATTTCAAACATCTAATATTTCAGACTAAAAAAATGTAAATATTTAAAAATATAGATACATTAAACAGTATGAAAATTATTATAATATCGAGTAAATAAACACTGTAATTCGAGTCTCGAAATAATAAAAATGAAATTTTTTTTCTGAATTTGATTTAACTGATCTCAAAATACCTTTGTTTATTTTAACCCCAAAAAAACAAATCGCTTGCACACACTCCTTAAGTCTGGCCCATTGAGCACTCCGCAATCACCGATCCGTGCACAATTGGCAACTCTATCAACTTGTCAGACCTTTCTCTAGTATATTGAATTTGTTGTGTAATTTTTTCTTATATTAAAACAATTATATATAGCGTATTAGTGAATAAATGTTATGAGAAAATAAATTTAAATCCAGTTTTCCTACTGAAAAAAATGATTTTCGAATTGTGTAATTTTTTTAACAAAACCCACCCTACCAAGACCCCCCTCTGATAGACCCTTTGACCCAATTGTTATCTTATGGTGTATTTAACCAGAGGCAATCTCAAACATACTCTTTCGACAATCATAAGAATATTGTGCCAATCACTGTAATAAATGCGTAGTACCAGTCTTTAGTTTCACAAAGTTACCTTCAACCACAAACTATTAAAAAAGCACTTGAGAGACTCAAGCGATTCTTACAGTTCTACGATTTAGAAGTACTGACCAAAAACATTAGGAATTTTCAAAACAACAGTTGATATGGGAATAAATGAGACAAAGCGATAGTTAATGATGGATAATTTGATCGCCTAAATATTGTGAAACGTCTGGGTTTTGAATTAGTGTATTTTTCTGTCATTCTTCAGGTTGACAGTTTATGAATAAAAGGAGCAAAAATTAAATCCAGATCTTCAACACAAAGACACTAAGTCGTTGAGTGAGAAAAATTATTGTGCATGTGGAGAATATTAAATAAATAGAAGGCCTCACCTATGAAACGCGTAAATTTTTAGCATGTATAAAAAGAGAACCTAATTTATTTCAAAAAATTCAAACTAAATATTTAAACTTGATTTTCTCGGTTTCTAATTTTTACACTTTCCCAAAAAAATATTTAAAAGTAATTTTATAGTATTTTGTATGTTCAAGTATATTGTATTTGTAGCTCTTTTTTCTTAGTATCTCAATTTAAGTTAATAATTTTAAATTTATGTGAACTTCTTAAATGTAAAAATACCTAGATAAGACTTAAATTTAAAAATTAAGAAATAGTGAATAAAAGCATATTTTTATTTTAATTTGGTATAAGAGTGCAAGTTCTACTGTATATCTTTTCAAGTGTTATCTCTGTTTCTATTATTTTTGTGTTCATATTGCCTGCTATTTTAAAAAAAATTAACTTCAATTTTTTACCCTTAGTTTTTGAAATGATCACAAATAAGCCTTAATTTTGCCGTTATTTTATTATTATTTTTTGGTTATCAATTGAGCTGTAATTAACTTTCATTATCCTGGCAGTGGTTTTAAAAACCTCTTTAAACCATTTTAGTCTGCCAAATAATAACTCCAAATATTATAGTGAAATACGTTCAGTTCCCATGTATATCCTTAGTTTGTCTCAGTCATATCTTAAGATTTTTGCTGGTCAGATTTCAAATCGTTATCATTATATAGCTTTTTTTTTCTTCCTTTCTCTCTTTTTGTATGCACACACACACACACACACACACACACACACACAAAAAACACACACACACACAGCTCAAGTATACTTATATAATGCACACAGTATTATGTAATATAAACCCAATGCATTCTATATTCAATTACAATTTTCTGTCTGCACAGACAAATATTCTGAAAATCTATTATCTTTAGGTGTTAAACAAATTCAGTTGAATATAGTTTTTCAACATTTTTTCCAATGAGTAACACCGAGTTGTTTTGTCTGCTTAATGATGAAATTTTTGCCACGTAGCTTTATGATGAAAGACATGTATATATATTTTAACCTTACTTTGAGATAAGTTGCTTCTAAAACTGAAAGCGGGGGGGGGGGGGAAGAGTTAAATACTTGTTTAAGAACAACTGTGGTTATATATATATATATATATATATAAACATAGCTGAAAATATTTATCATTTACTTCTTGGTTCCAGGTGGATATTTGAATATAAGTGACTACTTTTATACAAGTAAATCTGGTTTATAATCTCTTCTATTCGTAGTTTTACGAAATACTATTATTGTTTTACAATATTATTTAAAATAAGCTTTTTATTATTGAGAGGAATTGCTATCATATTGGTAGAAATAATTTTGATTGTTATAGTTAATATCGAATGGGTGTGCTAATGATAAAAAAATTATATTTAAAGCTAGGTGTTACAGAGATTAAAACTTTTTGATGTAGGGTTGAAAAATAGTTCAATTCAGCTCTAAAATATGTTAATTTCCTACTTTTTTCCCCATCCAAAAGATGAAATAAAGAAGTATTATTAACCCCTCAACTGATTTGCCCGTACACCGTAAGGGCTACCGAAAACTGGCCACTACCGGTTTACCCGTAGGATCTGTACGGGTACTTTTCTTTCTAATTTCTTCTTTCTATGTTTTATTTGCACATATTTTTAATTCTTTTATGAGATTATTAATACTGTGTTTTTAAGAGATATAGTTTGCCCATGGTACTGAAATAGTTCTCATCCGGGATTTTCGTTATGGTGAAGACGGGAATTTTTCATTGAAGGCAGGAATTTGGATCCTTGAAAATATTCGATAAAGAACAGGGTTTGGTAATGCAATGCACAATTTGCTGCATGAGAAGTGAAAATGGAAAGATAATAATAAAAGCCCATACATTTCTGTCCCAATTGCAATGTAAGACTATGTATATTATATATACCATGCTTCAAATTGTGTGTGTATATACTATGTGCACACACACAAAATCTTCAACCGTTAATGAAAAAAAGTAGGAAAGTATGAGAGAAATTTTTTAAGATATATGAAACATTCTTCATAGCATGCAGAGAAGCAAACATTTAGGGTTTTTTTGTGTTCCACAAAAAAATGGCGTGAAAACTTTAAAAGTGAAAATTAAAATAAAATTCTTCCACTTAAACATTCTGTTAAATATTAGGCTTAGTTATATTCAATAAAAAATATGCATTTTTTAGAACATTTTAGGCACACACAAAAAAAGGTTGATTTCTTACGGGGTTAATTTTTATTAGTTTGAATTTTGTTGCTGTAAAATTATACTACGGCAGATCAATGTATTACGTAATTTTTAATTCCACTCAAATAATGAAAACGACATATCAGCTAATAGCTTACTTTACTAACTTTTAAACTTTGTAAATGTTTTGAGTCACAGTTTTATTTAACAGGCATCAGTCCCCATTATTGCGTATGGCTGGGCTTTATTGGAATCAGGACTCGAACTCGGAATTTCACTTGTGTGTGAATATTGCAAGCCATAATTCTCTCGATTATGCCTACTCGACTTTCGTGGTCCTCCATAATATAGAAAAATACCACCTCATAAAAAAGATTATAAATAGAAAATTCTTTTTTTTTTTCGAGAAAACTAATAAGCTGAAAAGTTGGAGCTGAAAGTTGAAACACAAAAACATTTTTATTTTCCATTTTCGTTCAAAACTTCTCTCATTTCTTTTAAAAGAATTCGTTTTGCAATAACTCTTATTCGCTTAGTTAATTTATAATGTAATTGCTTATAATTATATACCTTTTTCAATTATCAAACAGAAAGTTCATTTCAAACATTTCTGGCTAATTCACATTAATAATACAATTATAACTTTCAAACAGTTTTTCTAACATGAATGATAACAGTATTTTATATTGATGCATCTAAAGACTTTGAATTTCATAATAATTAATTCAAACTATAGAAAAAAAACTGTAAAACAAGCATACAATTAGGCCCTTCTTCACGGTGTCAGAAAGCACACTGTGTATTTATTTATCCTTTAAAAGGTAGTTGCTACAAACTATAAACACATTTTCTTCTTAAATGACATACCGTGACTGAGATACTTTATTATTTCCTGGTATCAAAATGTTGAAGCTGCAAAATAATAGATACCGGTTGTTAAGGTACAGTGCTCTTTGTAGTGACTAACGAAAATAAAAATGCAACTTATCAAAAAAAAGCACAAACATTGGAATTAAAAATGAAAGCTTTAACTATTTTCTTCACACAATGATAAAAAGTCAAAGCAAGCTTTAATCCAGCGATCTCGAGCAATATGTGAAAAATATGGCGACCATATCAATATAACCTGCCTCCAGACAAGCGATTATTTTGGTCTAAGGGTAAGTCATGTGCTTACGGAACGGAAGGTACCGAGATCGAATCCGCCTTCACATGGATATGTGACACTTTGATCAAAGATTAATATTATTTATGCTTAAATTATTTTAAAATTACACATTAAATTTCTAACACAATACTTTTTTTATAATTGTCTTTACATAAAGTACCTATAACATTTGATATTACTTGAAGATATATTCTTCTAAGTGTAGAGAGAGAGAATGGGGTTCCCCCAAACATCTATTAGTTTTAAGGGTTCCGCGAGTCAAAAAAGTATGAAGTTGAAATTGTATTGATTGTTATTGAGTGTTTTAGGTTTTAATGACAGTAGTCCTTTACATGGATGTAATTGTAATAAAACGCATGACCACCAACTGCAAGCTACTGCTTTAGCCGAGTAGTCATGGTCACGAGCTAGTGGCTGACTGTTCAAATCGAGTCGTGACTTAAGAGTCCCGATGGCACTGAAGTCCCATCATCTAGCAAAGTTGCGCATGTTAAATCTGTCGAGACTCAAGATGCCCTCATGTCGTGGTGTGGGCTTTTAGAGAATGAGGTGTTAGCTCAAAATATCGCCTTCACCTGAACAGGGTTCAATATATCTATTGCCCTTCTACCTCAGCTTCATTTCCGCTTCTTTACGGTGTTTTCCTGTTTACTGAAGTCGAGGTATGTTTCTGCTTTCAACTTTTCCCTCGGCGTGCTCATAAAGGACTACTCTCCACTTTTCAGCATTGTTTTTCTTCCAAAACTGAATATTTCATTTTAAGTTCTGATGCTTCTTTTATTATAGTGATTGAAAGCTCTAATCACAAAGCGATTTAAAGACTTTTTAGTCTAATTTGTTTTTTGGTATTTTGCACATAGATTTTAATGTGTTTATAGCAGTGTTTCTCAAACTGTGGGGCGATCCCCCTAGGGGGGGGGGCGTGATAAACCTACAAAGAAGTCACGAGTATATCGAAAAATCGAAAACAAAAGATTATTTTCAAAAATATATTAATTTACTGAAAGGAAGCAAAAATATACATTCTGACATAATAAAAAAATAAACATATTTTTCATTGATATAATAAACTAATAAATGTATGTTCTGCACAAAGTGTTTCATAATTAATTTAACAGTACTAAGTTAAGAACAAGTTTAATTATTACCATGACCCTATGGGCATGTCATAAAATTACATACAAAATTTAATACTTGTCTTGATAATTTGCACTGTTTAAAATTAAAGTCGTATTGCAGCTTTACGTCAATGTATAATATTATTGAATTCAATTCATTGTTATTGTAAGGGGAGGGGGCGTGATGAAAAATGTGTTTGAAAATTGGGTCGCAAGTATAGAAGGTTTGAGAAACATTGGTTTATAGCCGAGTTTTTCCCCCCTGAGTTTTACATACAAATGAATAAGATTTGATATGCATTTGATTCTCACCTGGTTTGGAACAAGAAATTGTTTCGTTTTATCGATATTTCTTTTGTATATTCAAATACCCTGTTTGTAGTTATTTATTTATTATTATTTTATTTTTTTGGTTATATAAATATCCCATTTATATTTATTTAGTATTAATCTATTTCTTATTTAATACATAGGGTGAACCAAAAGTATTGCCCTGATTGTATAAAATCTCATTACAAAATATAATAATAGTGTAACTTTTCGTACAATTGGATAGGTCAGTTTTAGTAGTTTTGTTGTGCAGTCTATGGAGCAAAAACTCTTTGAAGAGGGAGTCAGGAAAACATTTGAAAGAAAGACATCAATTTTTGCCGAAATGTCGTCTATTCAAGAGAAAGCCTAATGTGTGCTTTGTTTCCACGAAACGAAATCAGCCATGAAGGATCTGTGTAAATTTCGACGCTGTTATGAAAGCAAACCTCTTGGTGCAAAATCAACAAAGCGATGGTAGGAAATGTTTGAAGAAATAAGCAACGTTAAGGATATATCTTCTTAGAAATGGCAGGTCGTGTGTGAGTGAAACAACTGTTGAGCTTAAGGTATCCGACTACTTGCAACAACTTTTTTTTAAAAAAATGGAAGTATGGGGATTTTTTTATGGTTTTTCGATTTTTTTAGTACATTTTAAGAAAAATATGCTAAAATTAAGAAGAGAAAAAGAAATTATTATTGCTTATATAAATGCGAAAAAATGGGGAAAAATTTACAAAAAATAACATAGACGCGGCCCATTCTATACTAAAAGTTTATGAACCAATTTTCAATTCTTCAATTTAGATGTGTTGCTATGTTATTCATTTTTGAAATGACTTACACACAGGATAAAAATATACTTTAAGTTTTACAAAAGCTAGAGCACTTTATCTTAGTTATTACATGAAATTGCTTAAATAACAGTGCTTATATTAGCATAAGAGGCTGTAAATTTTGTAATAAAACAGTGATTGATAAATCTGAAAATTAAAACACTTCTACTATCATACAGAACAACACAAAAAAAATTTCAGTTAATTAATTTCAGAACTGTTTGAGCAATCGCTGTCCCCCCCCCCCTTTGAACATTTTTAAAAAATACATTTCAAGTTTGACATCTTGCTTAGAGTAATGGCATCTGCTTTTACTAAAACACTCGTAATGTTTGTTCTAGTGAAAGGAAAATGATAAGCTAATATATTATAAAGCTAATAAGATGTTCTATAAAATAAAATCATAAAAACAGTTTGTTAATTTTTGGCAAAGTTCACATTTTTAGGGTAGTCGGATACCTTAACACTTGATGAGAACTGGAATACTGTTTAGACATTCTCCGAGCTACCGGGGGGAGGGGCACGTTCAAAGTTACTGAGATAAAGGGTCCGAAAAAGTTCATAGTAACATATCGAAAAAAACATATGTCTAATTATGATATATAGTTTGAGCATACCATAAATATTTGTAATTAAGGCAAAACTTTGAGATCAGACAATTAGAGGCTTTTTGTTCACCCTATACAGTGAAAATCGTTTAACTCGAAACTGAGAGGGACTGAAATATTTTTTCATGTTACAGAATATTGCAAAAAAAAAAAAAAAAAAAAAAAACATACAAGGGGTGATCAAATGAAAAGGTACGAAACGACATAAAAATGAAACAGTTAAATATTTGCATATTCCGCCAAGGGAGAATGTAGCGAGACATCTCGGGATGCCATTGGAGACTCTGACTGGGATCGAATCATGCGCGGGTGCCCGCATGCTCAGGAGAGAGCAAAGGCTCTTATAAAAAGCGGCGTCCAAATGATGCGAGTACAGAATTACTCGAGCACAGAAAAAGCATTAACTCCGATGTGTACTGTGAGACACTCCGACGCCTACGCAGGTCCATCAAGAACAAAAGACCGGGGCTGCTCACGGAGGGTGTGGTTCTGCTCCATGATAACGCGCGTCCACACGTCTCCAGAGTCACACAAATGGAACTGGACAAGTTCCAATGGGAGACGTTGGACCATCCGTCCTACAGTCCGGACATGTCACCCTGCGATTTCCATGTGTTGGGTCCACTGAAGAAACACCTGAAAGGAAAGCGCTTCAACTCGGACGACGTACTCAAGGACACTGTAAAGGACTGGGTCTCGTCACAGCCACAGGAATTCTGGGAACAAGGAATCCTGCGGCTTGTTCATCAGTGGGATCGTTGTGCTCAGGCCTATGGTGTATATTTTGAATAAAGTCTATATTTGTACCCACCGTGTCGTTTCGTACCTTTTCATTTGATCACCCCTTGTATATTCAACAAAATAAAGTTTATTAGAGTACATTTCATTTTTATAGATGTGTATATATGCATGTATTTAACAAAAATCAATGAAACAAAAACATTCACAAGAACTTAATGAAATGAAAAACAAAATTTAGCAGTACCAAAATCTTTACAGATTTCCGTTTTCGTCTTCTGTTTTTGATCAACAGCCTAAAGAAGCACCCTATTCATTTTAAGCGAAATAGAGGTTTGCTTTCCCTTAGAGCTCTTTGGCATTAGGCTCGTAAAAAAATTCTCCTAAAGTAGAAAAATGAAGTGAACCAAACCCATTGATTCTTACTCACACTGTGATGTACTCGTCACCGAATTCAAAAGCCAACTGATGAGAGATTAAATGTTTTGTGTGGCGTTTATGGGGTGGAGGGTGAAAGTAGCTTAGATAAAAAAAAAATTGACTCATGTCACAAGTTATTCCGAGGGTATTTCAAAGCCAAGAACGAAACGTATAAAACTATCTCTCTTTCATTTCACACCTCTCTTAAATTTTGTCTGCGCAGCTGGTGTTTTTTTGTATTTAGTTCATTCCCAGAATAACCAATATTTCGTCTTAAGCATTTTCGCGTTAAACATACCTTACTGTATTTTATTAAGGATTACGCTCCGAGTTCAGAAATTCTATTCCTGTGTGTTGCTATATCCCCTCTTGATACTTCCGATGAAGTCACAGCTACGACTGTTAAACTACACGCAATCGAATCTTTCTTGGAAACAAATATCGACAAAAAGGTTAACACTTTTAGAGTTGTATTTTTCCGGCATCTAATAAATTTTTAAAGAAGCAGCTCTATTGGATGTATTAATCGTGATGAAATCATAAGGCTAGAAGATGGAGAGGATCTCAGTCAAGAGCTCTTGGCATGCAACTCCACTACAGAAGACATAAAAAAAAATCCCCCGATTAAAATTAATTAAAATGAAAAATCAAAAAGAAAAAAATAAAAGTTACAACAGAAATAATAATAAAAAAAGAACGTGGAAATCCCCGCGATAGAAGTGAAACTTCTTTGGCGACGCTGGCCGTAAATGCAGGAATAGATCTAATTATATTAAACTGCTGAGAGAACTTATTTTAATAAAAAAAACTCGTGTTCCATTTATTGTATGAAAATATTTTTATTCAATTTTCTGCATCATCATTTTCCAAGAAATACACGATAGGTGTGTGGTAAATGAAGTAGGATATAAAAATCCTCGATTGTAGTCAATCAAGAAAATGGGAGAAATTTGCATCAATCGTGGTTCCGTATATTGGTTTTCCTTCTCTAGCATCAGTATTCATTGTCAAATTCAGTGTCTGTTTCAAGAATTCAATGAGTGACTTTGCTTCTTTAGTCACATTAAAGTTCTTAACATTAAAGTCTCCGGTTAAGATAATCGGCTTTTAATCATCATTGGATCCAATGATTGCAGCAGTCTCTGATGTGTACAGAACTAAAACTTTATGGATAAAGAGGATAAAAGCTGCGACAGAAAACCTGGTGAAAAAGACTTTCGCCTAGACTTGCTGCTCTCTAGTTTTCCCTTTTTTTTTTCCTTTCACGAAACTCTTTTCCTCTTTTTGCATTTGTTCTAGGCATTCTTACCAGAGTTAATTTCAATTCAATGGAAATAAAAATTAATAATATAAACTTAATGCATCACTCCAAGAAGTCACTGTGTTTGTTTACAAGACGCTATTTGTAATGATTCTAGCGCGAACGTTAGTGACATATACACAATGTCCCAAACACTCCGGTAACGGGAAGAGCCATATAATGGTAATATTTTGGGTGTGTTTATTCGTTGAAAATGGCACGTTTATTACATAAAAACTACGAAAATACGCCACGCGAGCACGTTACGAGAGTAGCAAGGGTACCCGCTTAATGACACCAATATCTAAGCGCCTTTCGTCCATAGCAGCAAGATGCCCCACTCTATTCCTTTAGTACAATTGTCCGCTTTTTTCACGGATATGACGCAAGTCACGTGGTGTACCCCCCTCCCGCTCTCTTTTCCTCCCACTCGCTATCTCCTCACCATAGCGACGTTTCGGGGAGATGGGAGGGAGGGGAACATCACTACTTCTGTTCGCTTTTTCACTGTTACGCAAAACTGGGCAAATTTCCCATTCACTCCCGTGCCTAAAGAAGTTTCACTTTAAAAACCTATTTATAAAAATTAATAAAATTTGAAATATACTTGGAAGAGAGAGTTATATTACGGTCGCACTGCAAAGCTACACAAGGGCTACTGACAACGGACCTCGCAATTCTGAGCCACCGTCAAGTGATCAGGACGACACCTTAATTGGCACACCTCTCCAAACTACACCATTTCGCCAATGGGAGGGCTTTGAACCACGACAGATTTAACGTGCATCAGTCCAATATCTTGACCACTTGGCTACCGCAGCCACCCAGAGTTGTGGAAGGAAATAGCAGTGGATCTGTACCAAGCTATCGTTGTTCGAGAGGGACTGGTATAAGGAACTTCGACAACAGTTAAGTCATTTTGAATCATCTCATAAGTTACATTAAGATTTTGGATTTAAGATTGCTCCCAGGTTAAGGAATAAGTTATGAATCATTCATAAAGGGTTAGATCTAAAATAATAGTATCTATTTTTAAAATCCTGTGTGTCTGCTTCTTCTCCGAACCCTCTTACACCTGCGACCTCCGGGTCGCGACATCTGTATATATATATATATATATATATATATATATATGTTGTATACGCTCAGGCGACACCAGCGCCACTCTCTGTAAACCCCCGGATGTAAGCGGGAGAAGGAGTAGACTTACTCTTCCCCAGCAGCGCGCGCCTAGTCAGGTTTAACAACCTGTAGATGTCATTAAATATCCTAAAACTTTAACGTCTCTCTTTCATTCAACATACCCCTAGACACCACCCTCTCTGTTACATGAGGGCTCGACCTCGCAACCTTAATGGTTTTTGAACCCGTGTTAAAATCAAAAGTCTCCCAAAATAAACGGCGCTCATCGAAATCGCCCAACACAATGGCGAATGCGTGATCAGCAAATTCCTCCGACGCCTACTAAGAGCCAATCCTCCGCTCCGAGACCCAATACTTCCGTCTCTTTCGCCAAAGCCAAACCAAAGCTTAAGACTCAACCAAAAAGTCTCTTCGGCATCGTCCAAGTGGTCCAGTGAAACAAAAAGGCCAATTTCCCCGCCTATTCATCGCATCAAGAGTGTAAACTCCATCTGCTTCGTAACTACAGTCATCGCCGTGAAATCGTCAAATCAGGTAGGATCAAACCTTTTTTACTCAGCATGTATCGAAATACTAAGAAAGACGATCTAATAACCGCCGCTAAAGAACTAGGTGTTACTGTCCCAGAAAATGCTACGCTTGTGAATTTAAAAGCACTTATCGAACAAACTGACACTTTCAAAAACGAACCTGAATTCGTTAAGGATATGCTTAATTTACTCGTCGAGGAACGAAAAGAGTCAGAACTAGAAAAAAAACAAGCAGAATTAGAAAAAAAACAAGCAGAATCAGAAAAAAAACAAGCAGAATCAGAAAAAAAACAAGCAGAACTAGTGAAAAAAGAAGCCGAGCAAACGGCCCAAAAAATCATTCAACTTGAAAAAGAAATTGAACTCGCGAAAATAAACTCCGCTATAAATTCTAATAATTCAAACAATACTACTGCAACATTCGAAACACCGTCAACTAACCTTTTAGAAAGTCTCATTAAATCCGTTAAGACCCTTAGTATGCCAGTTCCTTCTAAACCTGAAAATTATAATTTATTTTTTCATTCACTTGAACGTGCGTTTACAACCAAAAATGTTCCACAGGAATTAAAATCAGAGATCTTAATTAATATTCTCGGTGAAAAAGCTAACAGTATTTTACTTTATATCCCCGAAAACGAACTTCAAGATTACGAGAAAGTTAAACACATTATTTTACGAGAATTCCAACCAACCCCACAAGAATG
Source organism: Trichonephila clavata (assembly GCA_019973975.1). Lineage (NCBI taxonomy): Eukaryota > Metazoa > Arthropoda > Arachnida > Araneae > Nephilidae > Trichonephila > Trichonephila clavata. Next base: position 4,283 of record BMAO01029586.1, on the reverse strand, counting down.
CTTAATTAATTTCCGTAGGGCCCAACGATTGCCAAACGAATCGCACGTACAGTTTTCGTCACGATTAACAAGTTCTTTTGAATATTATTGTAAACTTCGAAATGCGAATGATTTTAAAACTTTGTGTGAGTTAATGATAGCCGACAAATTATTTTCCACCCTCGATCGAGAAACGCAACAACATATCGCGATACGCCAAAACGAATCTTGGTTTAAGCCTACTAAATTGGCTAGGGAATGCGATGTTTACTATGTAGCAAAGCGAAAGTCGTATTCCGACAAAACACAGTATCGTCAACCGCCGTATGAAAGAAAACAAAAATACAACTCGTCTCAGGGCTTTAATCGCTACTACTCGCGTGATAAAAATTTCACTAATTATTCACGAAACACTTCAACAAATAACCCGCGTCGTAGTTCTCACAGAAACGAAACTCATTTCAATTCTAGACCTAATTCAAATCACGGTCCTGTTTGTAAAGTCGAAGGTAAAATGTTTAATGAATCCTTACATGAATTGCAATACGAAAATATTTTTGTTAATGATAAAATCGTGAAAACTTTAATCGATTCGGGAGCGAATATTGTGTGTGTGAAATCCTCCCTCATTCCACCCGAAACAAAATCTTTAGGAACTGTTCAATTAACATGTGCTTTCGGAAATGAAATTCAAGCTGAACTTACTAAAATTAAATTAGCTCTTCCAAGTTTTCGTGAAAACCCGATAATAGTAACTGCAGCTGTCTGTAATAAATTGTATTGTGATTTAATAGTTCCGCCTAATATTTTTGATGACTTAAATAAAGCAGAAAAAGAAAATGCACGGATTTCAGAAAAAAATCCTACTTCCTCTCATTCTAAGAACATTCTTTTGCATAAAAATAAAAATGATAGACAAAATAATTTCGCTAGCCCAAATATGTCGAGCTTGCATTCTTTTGCACCGCAAACTATCCCAAATCATTCCGGCGAAGGTTCAAGGCCAAATGGCTCAAATCGATTTCCAAACAATCACAGCGCGAGTAATGTAAAACACTCAATGAATAAAAATGAATCGTTAAACTCTCCAAAACAGAAATTATTCGATAGAAAAGAAAATAAGAAATATGAACTGACGTCACAGCCCAGATCCGATCAAACATGTTATATAACTGATTTTCAGCGCGAAGCTAACGTAAACAAATCTTTTTCTGAATTTAAAATTAGCGATTGTAATTCTTTACCAGTTAATAATAAAAACGAATCTCTCTCTTTGCTTTTTCAAAATGAGAATTGTTATTTATCAAATTTAAATGTAATTTATCCTCCAGTAGATTTATCGCATATTTTGAACGTTGATACGCGTCGCGAAGTTGAAAACCTTATCCAATCTTACAAAGCAAATAAAATTAAAGATACAAACTTACAGATGCAAATTATCCTTTCTGATGACACACCCATCGCGTTACGTCCTAAAAGATTAAGTCAAGCGGAAAAAATTATCGTCGAAAACCAAATGAGGCTGTCTGATGGAATAATTTCCCCAAGTTCATCTAATTTTGCCGCACCTTTAGTTCTTGTCAAGAAAAAAGACCAGTCAACTAGACTCTGTGTTGATTTTCGTGCTCTTAATTCTAAAACAATTAAACAAAGATTTCCACTACCCCTCATTGAAGACATTTTTGATCAACTCCATGGAGCGATACTCTTTTCAAATTGGACTTAAAAAACAGTTTTTTTCACATCAAAATTGATCCTGATAGCCGTAAATACACCAGTTTCATAACACATAATGGTCAATACCAATTTAATAGAGTTCCTTTTGGTTTGTGTAATTCTCCCTCACTATTTCAAAAATACATTCAAATTGTGTTTAAAGATCTCTTAAAAGACAACACTGTTATTATATACATGGACGACATTTTAATTCCGGCAAATTCTGAATGTGAAGGGATTGCAAAGCTTAAAAAAGTATTTGATGTTGCTGCTACTTATGGTTTAGAGTTTAATTTTAAAAAGTGTAATTTTCTTCAGCGGAAATTAACTTTTCTTGGCCATATTATTGAAGAAGGCACTATTCGTCCTTCAACAGCTAAAACAAATGCAGTCATGAATTTCCAAACACCTAAAAACACTCGGCATGTCCAATCATTTTTAGGACTAACAGGCTATTTTAGAAAATTTATTAAGGACTATGCATCAATCGCACGACCTTTAAGTGATCTTTTACGAGACAAAGTTCCATTCACCTTTGGTCCTATACAAAAACAAGCTTTTCTCTCTTTGAAGCAAATTTTGTCTCAGGAACCTGTATTACATCTTTATCAGCAAAACGCTCCATTACAAATACACTGCGATGCCAGTGCGAAAGGGTTTGGCGCTATACTTCTACAAATGGACTCAAATCAGAACTTTCATCCAATACACTATATGAGTCGTAAAACTTCTCCTCAAGAAGAGAAATACTCCAGCTACGAACTAGAGGTCTTAGCGATAGTTACAGCATTAAAAAAATTTCGACACTACCTTGTCGGCACAAAATTTCAAATAATCACAGATTGCCAAGCATTTCAAAAAACTATGTCAAAGAAAGATTTACCACCTAGAATAGCACGATGGGCTCTCTTCTTAGAAGACTTCGATTACGAAATACTTCACAGGCCAGGTAAACAAATGCAACATGTTGACGCGCTCAGTCGTTATCCAGTCATGCTCATACAATACAACGAGACAACACAAAAAATTAAAAAAGCACAAATTAATGATGAGTTTACATCCAGTATTAAACAATTATTACATTCATCTTCAGCCTCTGATTATACATTAAAAAACGATGTGCTGTACAAAATTGTCAACGACCAAGAACTTCTAGTCGTTCCACTTGAAATGCAAAAACAAATCGTACAACTTGAACATTCTAAAGGACATTTCGGCATCAACAAAACTGAAAATTTAGTCAAACAACAATTCTTTTTCCAAATATGCGTAAGACTGTAGAAAATGTTATTGCAAATTGTATTCCTTGCATTCTTTCATCCAAAAAATTTGGCAAACGAGAAGGATTTCTACATCCCATACCAAAAGGTGATATTCCACTTGATACCTACCATATTGACTTTTTGGGTCCACTCCCAAGTACCAACAAGAACTACAAATATATCTTTACTGTCATCGACGCTTTCACCAAATTTTTGTGGATTTATCCTGTAAAGTCTCCTTCAGCTAACGATGCTTTAGACAAATTAAAATTACAACAAGTAACCTTTGGAAGTCCCAGACGAATAATTTCAGACAAAGGAACAGCATTCACTTCTACAGAATTTCAGAAATTTTGTCAGGATGAAGATATCGAGTTTATTTCAATCACAACAGGTGTACCGCGTGGGAACGGTCAGGTAGAAAAAATTCATGCAACGTTAATACCAGTCCTAACAAAGCTTTCACTTGAAGATCCCAATAAATGGTATAAACACGTATCATCAGTTCAACGAATAATTAACAGCACTGTTTCCATAGCCACCAAATGTACACCATTTGAACTTTTAACAGGCATCAAAATGAAAATAAATCAAAGCCATTCTCGAGGAAGAAAATTTCCAATTATCTTTACAGAATAAACAACAAACGAGAGAAGATGCCAAATCCAATATCCTGAAATTACAAGAACAAAGTAGACTACACTACAATAAACATCGCAAAGAAGCAAGAAAATACAAAGAAGGTGACAGAATTGCAATCAAGAAAACCCAGTTTGGAGTAGGTGTGAAATTGCGACCAAAATATTTTGGCCCATATGAAGTCGTGAAAGTTCGTCCAAACGACAGGTACGATGTAAAGAAAATAGGAAGACAAGAAGGCCCAAATTTGACGTCCACATCTGCTGATCTGATGAAACCATGGGATAATCCCTAAGACTTTTCTTTCCAGAACTCTTATGACTTTACTTTTTTTTCCTCTATGTACTCAAGGAAATTTGAACTTTAAAAATTTGTTTAATCTTTTTTTTTCTTTTCAGTTGTAGTATTTGTATAATTTTTACTTGCATATTTTCCAGCCTGGTCGGGGACCGACCACATCAGGATGGACGAGTGTTGTATACGCTCAGGCGACACCAGCGCCACTCTCTGTAAACCCCCGGATGTAAGCGGGAGAAGGAGTAGACTTACTCTTCCCCAGCAGCGCGCGCCTAGTCAGGTTTAACAACCTGTAGATGTCATTAAATATCCTAAAACTTTAACGTCTCTCTTTCATTCAACATACCCCTAGACACCACCCTCTCTGTTACATATATATATATATATATA
>BMAO01029585.1:0-22298 GCA_019973975.1 Trichonephila clavata | reverse complement strand
TTTATTCAGAGATGTATTCAGTGAACAATATCATTGACAAGAGGATACTCAAAGAATTAGAAAGCATTTCGCACTGTTTCGAATGATTTAAGCCAGGGGTGGCCAACCCGCGGCACGCGTGCCACATTGTAGCACGCGGGAGTCGTAACTGTGGCACGCGAAGACTTATTGAAAAATTGCAAACATTTTATGAAAATATTACTGAATTAATTGAATTACAATAGAAAATTATTCATGAAGAGAACATGAAAAAACAGAAATTTTCAGCAAGAGATTTTAAAGGCACCAAGCAAGATTTTTTTGCTTCAGTATAGCGCCAAAAATGAGATCATGCTCAAAAACTTACAATTCCACAGCATTGTAACGTTCTGAGAAAAGTGTTGAGTAACGTGAGACTAAAAACAAATAAATTCTCTTTCTCTCTCGGACGGACGAATCTGCCCAAAAAGTCACCCTCTCTCAGAGGCGGTTAATTTTTAACATCTCGGATTTCCATTCGAATTTCAGCTTCCCCTTACAGTGCTGAAGTTTAGTGTTTATAGCTATTGGTTGTCAGCGTGATGTCAAATAAAAAGGTTTTTCCCAAGGTGTTGGCTATTTACGATTTCTGTGATGTCAAAAAGTAATTCTGCAATATATTAGGAGAGCAGTTGTTCATACGGTAGAAGTAATTCTGTAGAAGTCTAGAGAAAGAATTCTGTTTAAGTAGAAATAATTCTGTACGGTAGAAGTCTATCTGTACAAAATAGCCGCTTTATAAAGCAGAGGGAATGAGAACTTGCATCCATGACTAATCAGAATGCTGGATTCGGAGCCTAGAAAATTTGCAGCGTAACATTGACAAATTGTTTCTAGCTGTCAGACTCAGTTGATTTTAAACTCTGTTTAGCAAGACGTTAAGCTTTTTTCCTTTTATAAAATTGTTTTTAGCGTTGAGTGTAGTTGTTTAAAAAAATTTTTTTATTTTCAATATGTTTATGAACTTTTCGTTAACCCTTTTTCGATTTCTCTTCAAGACATTAATTGTTATCCACCTCAGGTACAAATTGAAATTATTGACCTACAGCACCATATTACTCTAAAAAGCAAATATAAGGAAATTATTTTAATCGCAAATGATCCGAATTACATCGAAATTTGTGCCACCAAGCAATTTTCCGAATTTACATGATTTAGCGGTCAGATATTGTTGTAGGTTGGGATCAACATATGATTGTGAAGAAATGCTTTCTGTTATGAACGTAATTCAATTAAAACATCGCTCAAAATTAACTGATATGCACCTAAAACACATAATTTTGTTAGCATCTTCACGAACTAATCCAAATATTGATGATTTAGCGAAAAAAACTACAAATTCAAAAGTCACATTAAGAAAGTACTGACTGCTTAATAATCATATAACATTAAATGTTTCAAGTTGCTTATTTTTATTTTGCACCTAAGCTAACTGATTGATACTGCAAAAATTAATCAACAATAAAATATGTTTATACTTTTGTTTTATTTATTATACCATTTTTTTTTTTTTTTTTTTTTTACATTTTCACTGAATAGAACTTGTATTTAAAAATACGTTTTTCGTTTAAATAACCCAAAAAAGCCTATAAGTAACATTTGTTCACTTTTGTATATTTTTTAGTTTGATGGAAAAGTTGGAAGTGGCACGCGTAAGCTTTTTTTATCAGATTGTGGCACGCTTCCCAAAAAGGTTGGCCACCCCTGATTTAAGCTAATCACTGAAATATTTCATTTTGTTGTAAATAGAAAAAAAAAAGGAATTTAGAAAGGATTTAAAAGTTACACTTGCATTAAAATTGCATAATTGAAGAAAGCTATTGTCAAATATTTAATCTTAATTTTATAACATTTTTCTTCTAAATTTTAAACAATTATTTGTGCATTTTTTTAAAAAAATGTGTGTGTGTGTCTACATGTTGATGAAATATAAATAAACATTTTTTCTTCATTTTTTAGAAATACTTTTTATTTTTCGAACATTTGAATAAAACCTCTTAAATGCTTTCCCCATCGTATTTATAGAATTTCATAGGATGGAAAGGTAATACATTACCAGAATACTCCATCAAGAATAATGAAATTCTAATAAACAGAAAATACCGACAAAAAATAGTTACTTATTTTTAACTTTTAGACTCACATTATCAAAGCTTAAATGTTTTCGAGGATATTTTGCTATGTTTTAATAACGTGATAATCGCTAATTCAATAAGTGTATCCGTAATAACATGGTTAAACGTACTTAAAAAAAATTTCGGACAACATTCACGAATAACATTAGATATAGACATGAAATATGGAGGAGGCGAATTTTCATCCATGAATTGAGAAAACAGGTTTCTCTCCATCATTTTTTAAAATTAAAACAAAGTATCTATCATCGTCTCTAACAAAGTACCAAAAATTCTAATTATCCGCAAGCTACAAACCTTATATCATCAAAAAAATAGGGTTAGAACTCTAAATAATTTAGACAAATGATACTAAGAAGTCAATAAATTATGTGAAAATAAAAAAGTTGTTATATATAGGAAGAGAAAAGGATTGAAGAAACCAGGGCACACACACACATTTACATTCATAATTACTGCAAACGCTATTAGAAAAGTATGTGTTGCAATTGTTCTAACAATGTATAAATTAATTTAATTTTTTAAATACTTTTTTAACTTTTGATACTTAGTTAATTCTTGGTATTCTTGAGAGATATTATTTATACATTTGAAAATTTTGAACTACATAATAATGAGGTTGTATTTTCGTTTACTGCTCTATTGATAGTATTTTGTTTTAGTATTTACTGCATCAACATTAAATTCTATTTTTCTAATGCCACACGCATGCAGGTCAATGTCATATCAATAGAGTTTTTTTTTTTTTTTAATGATGGCAAAATTCATGAAAATGTATAAATGAATACATAACAAGAGCTGAAAGCAGTAAACAGTATAGTAACAAATTAAATCTTGGAAAAATTATGCACCAAGAAAAGATTGTTGTAAATAAACTGCAATTAATAAATCGCTCAAAAATAAAGCTTAAGGTATAAGACTACTTGCGACAACTTTTTTTTAAAAAAATGGAAATATAGGGATTTTTTTGTGGTTTTTAGATTTATTTATTACACCTTAAGAAAAATAAGCAAAAATTAAAAAGAGAAATTATTATTGCAAAATGGGAAAAAGTGGGTAAAAATTTACAAAAAATAACATAAATGGGGCCCATTTTATACCAAAAGTTTATGAACAAATTTTAAGTTTTTCAATTCTGATGTGTTGTTATATATGTTATTCATGTTTGAAATGACCTTCAGGATATTTCAATTTTTACAAAAACCAGAGCACTTTATCTTAGTTATTATATGAAATTGCTTAAAAAAACAGTGATTATATTCACATAAGGGACTAAATTTTGTAATAAAACAGTAATTGATGAATCTGGAGGTTAAAACACTTTTACTATTACACAGAACATACACAAAAATCTCAGTTAATTATTTTTTAAACTTTTTCAGCAATCGCTGCTCCCGTTTGAACACTTAAAAAAAATCGCATTTCGACTAAAACGCATCTTAAAGTATGACATCTTGCTTAAAGTAATGAGAACTGCTTCTACTAAAACACTTTTAGTTTTACTCCTAATGGACGGAAAATAGAAAAACTTGGTATTTTTATAAAGCTAATAAGATGGCATATAAAATAAAATCATAAAAAAAGTGTCAATTTTTGGCAAAATTCACAATTTTAGGGTATATATATATAGTCGGATACCTGAAAACTAATATATTTAACCATACTAGTTTCTTCCTTTTATTACGGCTTTGCTTTTTTTTGTATTTTTTGAAAATTCATTTTAAGATTTAACAAGTGAAATGCTTTTCCTTGCTTTTGTAAATCAGTCTTTTGATTAAGAAGTTAGGTTCATTTTTTCAAAGTCGGTCAACAATCCTTTTATCAAGACATTTACAGTATTTTTCCTTATTTACATTGAAACAAAATAAAAATTACTATATGTTTCTATTAACATTTACAAGAGTTTCTAAACACTATTTAGAATAGTTATTGCTGATATACTTCGTATAAAAATGAATGAATCAAATAGAAAAAGTATTACTAGAATAACATGTCACGTAATACAATGCATTTACATGAAGATAAAAAATGATGCACGGACATTTGACTTTTTTGGTTTGCTACATTTTAAAACAAAATTTTTAAAAAATTGCTAAATTTTTTAATGTCATTTGCCAAAACAAATAATGTTTAAAAAATGTTACATGTTCGCTGTAATTTTATACTCTTAAAAATTTCAGAAAAAAAATTCACATTTCTTCAGAATAGATGTTTTATAATTGAAGTATAGAACTCTTAATTAAAATGGTACTCTTCAAAGTATTTTAAATAACATTTTTGAACTATTTTTTGTAAAACTTTATTAATTGAGCTTTGATATGTGTTAAATTTTGTTAAATCAAAATTTTTAAAAAATGTTTTTCATCTCCCTTAAAAATAATAAGACTCATTTTAAATAAAATATAAAGGCTTATTTTTTTCTAAAAGTATTGCGAAGAGTTTTTTGGTAATTGATCATTGTTAGTTTATAGAGTGAACAATATATGTAAATAAAACTAAAAATGTCTCCTTCTGACTAAATAAGTTTTTTTATAAAAAAAATTGTGAGCCTTTTGATTGAATTTTAGATATTTGTTATCATTGAAAAAATATTATAGATTTAGCAGAAAGAAAGGAACTGAATGTATAATCAATATCTAATTCAGGCTTTGATATGAGTAAAACATATGAAGCATTGTTATTCTTTTTTGGGAAGTATAAACTTTTCCACATGCGTTTCGATAAATAAGAATGTCTCATAAAAATATTTGATATAATATTTAATCAAAAAATTTTCATCTTTTGTAGATGAAAATTTTTTACAAGTTGTAAAATGCGTAAAACAATTCTTTGTTTTTGGAGGTGAAGATAAATTATAAAACATAAGGCTTTCAAATTTTTTTTTTGATCGAAAAACTATTTAAATGAGGATTTCAATCCTTTCAAGTATGTTTTAATAACTATAAAAATATTTGGCGAAAATGTTATTACTCTCTATTTCATACCAGCAGATATGTATTGAACATATACTTTTTTAACACCCTTTTGTATGCTTCACTTGTATGTAACTGAATCTATGAACTCAATTTTTACCCACTTTAAAAGGTCAGATTAATTCGAAATTTTGTTCACTTGTCCAAGACCGGTGACAATACAATAATTTAATAGTTTTATTCCATTGTCCTGATCAGGATCATTAAGATGACAATTTCCCATTCTCAGATACCATCCTGCATCTGGCGACTAATTTCAGATCCCATTTCCAAATATGGCGTCTAGTTCCAGATTAGGCGACTAAAAGATTAAGTTACAACTTAGTTCGATTAGCTATAAAAGGGTGTATTTTAGTTTTTTTAAACTATAATTTATTATTTAATTACTTTTTCTATTCCATGAAATCAAATAATACAAGCTCTTTGAAATTTCTCTATTCCGTTTCCCTCGTAAAGTAGACGGATATGGATGTATAATAACTCATTCATAATTCAAATGATGTTTAGATAATATTATTTCAAAAACTGCATGAACTCATCTTTAGTCAGCTCGAAAAATATTATTAGGAAGAAGATAGTGTACGCATGCGAATCTGAGAGTGCTCACGAGTATGGTTTAAAAAAATTCTCTAAATATTTAGTTGAATTACGTTTCTAATCAACTATTATCAATTATACGTGTACTGTTCTATTTTTCCTCTTAGGCGGAGGGTTGTAAGTATGGTAAATGAAATATATATATAAAAAAGACGGATTTTTCTATGTATGTTTCTCGTATGATCCTTTACTCAGGGCGTTTTAAAGCATGTGCCAAATGAGCCCAGGCCTTTGAGGGTGGAGAAGGGCTCAAATAGACCTCAATAAGATCATGATTTAAATAATTTTAGCTGTCAAATGTTATTCTAGGATATATTCTCCGAAACTCTGGGAATTTCGAACTACACTGAAATGCCACTGAATAAGGGATGCCACCTAGTAACGAGTTGGGCCTCCTCTGGCCTTGATAACGGCTGCCACACGACGAGACATAAACTCAACAAGTTTCTGGAAACGTTCCACGGGAATGACTTGCCGAATATTGGCTAAAGCTGTCCATAATTCAGTAAGGTTCGTTGGTGCTGCGTGATGGCCTTCCACGCTTTGTTCCAAAACATCCTAAAGATGATCAATAAGATTTAAGTCTTGGCTTCTAGGTGGCCTTTTTATGACAGAAAAGACAAGGGAATGCTCATCCAACCAGCCAGTAGCCAACCGGGACTTGTGAGATGTACAGTTGTTTTTCTGGAAAACTCCATTGCCGTGTGTATAACAGGACAGCATAAATGGATGGATGTGATCACCCAGCAAGTCTACATACCGAATTGCAGTAAGAGAGGTTGGCGCACGCACCAAAGATCCCAAACAATGCCACGAAAAAACACCCCAGACCATTATTGAGCCACCATGTACAGTTCCAACCTGGCATGCAGGATCCACGGCTTCATGAGCCTGAAGCCATATTAGTCTCCCGTTGACGTTAAATGGTCGGAATTGAGACTCATCACTCTATGATTCTCTCGTTTCCAGTTCTCTGCAATCCATTCTCTGTGCTCTCTTCCCCAGGCAAGACGTGCAGCCCGATGGCGAGCATTGAGCAATGGTATTCTCGTAGGTCGACGGCTCCCGAAACCCACACGGTGAAGCGAGCGTTGCACAGTCCGTTTACGGACTGTACGACTGGCACCGTCATTCAACTGGGTGGTAATTTGAGCTAATGTTTGGCTTCGCTGGCTACGTACAATACGCCTGAGCCGTTTTCACCACACACTTTCAAGGCTAATTGTCCTTTTCAGTTTGCCCAATCGCTAGTTTTTTTATCCACCTTTATGTGTTCTTGGTATTTCTCTTGACACTGTTGACCTTGAAACTCCTAGCTGTCAGACAATTTTGGAAATTGAATGTTGCAGGCCAGCCTACTTTTTAATAGAGGGTCATCAAGAAATCTTAAGACACCACTGCATTTACTTAGAGACTGATCATAGAGAACCCTTAATTTATTATAGGAATTATGAGTTCTGTAAAATTTTAGTTAGGTCGAAATCAATAATTTGTATCAAAGCATTTCTAATACATGGAAAATCACGAAACTTCCATTAAAAAACTCAAATAATGAAAATTCCATCAAAAAAAACGAAATAACGAAAATTCTATTACAATATATAATGAATTTTAAAGTCATCAGTAATCAGTTTAAGACAGAGGTACTGAACCTTTTTCCACGCCGGGCCACATGCACATGATAGGTATTTCAAGCAGGCCTCACACGTTTGACAGGTATTTTATGTGGGCCGCAACATGAGGATGATGGCAACACGAGGATGATAGTTGCATACTATAAGAACAAACAACATTGAACAAAGCAAAATTAATTAAAATTTTTGAACTCATTTTTGGTTTTTATTTTAATGCTATATTAATCTTTCTATCACACTCATCCAAAAAATATTTACTTTTATGCATTTTTTTACTGAGATTCGGGATAGTTTCGATTTCCTTTCATCGATAACCAAGCCCTTTGCTTACATTCTACTATAAAAAAAGAAAACTGATAGATGTAATTACATATTGATAGAATTTCCCGCTAAATTTTTAGTGCATTGTTCCAAAATGATTGAATTTCTTAGTGCAACGGGCCACGATTGGGCTACTCATAAAAGGCCGAGAGACCACATGTGGCCCGCGGGCCGCAGGTTGAGTGTCACTGGTCTAAGAGCATAATGCAACCCTTTCCTGTTTTATCGTATTATCTAGTATTAAGATATTGCATGCTATCCAAATTGCATTGAATAAATGCTTCAAAATGCGTCTTTTGCATGAGATATGATAATAAATGCTATGTGTTAGTATCTAAATTTGTATTTAGGATGGATTATAATGCGGTCTTCTAAATACGTATGATTTGTTTGACTTTTAAAATCATAGTGTTTTTTTATGTTTATCGAATATAACCCTTTCGAGACCCGTGAACGCCTAGCTTTTGACATATTTATTTGTATCCCAACTCCATTTGAGGGGAATAGGTCTATTTTAAATTGCCATTACATAAATCCTACTGATAAGCACACCTTGAACTCCCACAGATTGGTGGAAAATCATCACAATAAAATCTTCATGACTAAACACTTTCGCTTCAAGAAGTTTCACAGGACTTAAAACTGTTTTACGTTTGCTAATCTTTAAAAAAATGAATCTGTCGGGTGGCCGGGAATCCTCGCGCTGAATCATCATACGTCTCCCACGTTGCGTTACATAGCCCAAGGTGACAAGTCAGTATTTTTTTCCCTTTAATGAAATAGGCAGATCAGTCAAAAAGTCAAAGTCAGGTTCCCCTACTCTTTGAGAGACGGCCCCCTGTAGGTCTATGAGGTCTTTGACCCGGCCAAGTAATCATTAGCTACTCTCGGTGACATTAAATCGAGACTGTTAGGAATGCCTTAAAGATAAAGAAGTGATGGTAATCTAGGAAAAATTAATTTACGCAGCAGGCAATAATGGCTCGGAAGCACTTTAATCGGCATGGGAAAGGTGAGAAAATTTAAATGTGAACGGTTTCGATCTCAGAGATTTAATAGCTTCCGTTTTCATTTATTGGATCGGATCACCCTTCTTCTTTCTTTTAGGTGTTATTTATTTCTAGTCAAAGATGCAAATATTTTTTGCGTGTTTCTTTTTCCTACATTTCACATCTTTCTAAAGGATTTCCGCTAAAAAGAATCAGGTTTGTGAATCTAGCATTTTTTTTTCAAAGCTATTCTGAAATGGATTGTTCAGAAATCCCAATAATAGCAAATATGGGATTGAGGACTGTTTTTGCAGTCCAGATGCCCACAGATGTGAACGCCCATTTCAATAGCTTAATTTTCAAGGTAATGGACTTGCGGCCACGGTGCCATGAGTTCGAGCTAAATACCGCTGAAGACCTGCCATGTAAGGGGGCGATGCACAATAAATCTGTCGAGGCTCAAACATCCTTCCTTTGGTGAGGTGTGGAAATTAAGAAAAAGGGGTACCAGCTCATGTGTCGTGCTCGTCCCTTGAGAAAGGTTCAAAATTACAAGGTTCGTAGCCAAAAGCCTTCGAGTAGCTGAATAGTTCGATGTTAATATTTTCTCACTCGGATCCCCCCCCCCCTCGAGTATCTTTTAAAGGAGTGTGACCTCCATCTCCATCTTAACCAACATGGGGAGGTACCGCGATAACTATGCAGTAAAACAATTTAGTATAACGAAATTTCTTAACTATCAATAGCATTAGAATTTCTAATCAGAAAAAAAAGAGAAAATGTAAGAAACGGAATTGCAGTTCTTGAGGAAAACTAACAAGAAGTTTATGAAATTGAATTTAAATATCTAAAATGGTGGACAAATTATGTGCTTGCAGAAATCGCTGAATAAAATCAAAGATACAAGAAATCATGTCTTTAATAAGTTGCAGTATACAGTCTGATGAAAAGGTTAAATAATTGGTTTTTCCATCCAGTCTAAAACGGTTATGTTGAAGATGAGAATCTGATTGGGGGTTCATTTAAAAGTAGTTAACATATGTTTCATTCTGAATAAAACTTCATGAAAAACATTATGTACAATTGCACATTTCTTAAAATACACCATGGAAATTAATATTATTCTCGATCACTAAACCTAAGAATTCTGAGTTTGTTTTTTGAAAAATTTAGATTTTCGAAAGATTCATTTTTTAAATAATATATTTAACTAAATTTTCCTTCAAAATTTAAACACCGCCTTACTTTATGATCAACACCTTTAAGATACCATTTATATTATATGCATAAATTGAAATAAATTTTACAAATTAATATTCATTCGATTTTACTCCATTTAATTAATTTGTTTTTAATTCGGATTATAATCGGTCAAAATTTATCATTCTGAATACATTGCTTCAATATTAAATATTATGTTGCACCATATTTTTCAAAGTGTTTTGTCATGGTATCCAATGGTTATTGACGAGTGGTCCATTATGTAAGATAGGTTAAATCAAGTTCCGATTCCATATTTGCGTAATATTGGAAACTCTTACCAGGTCTAAAGGCATGGGCCAACTGGACCCAGGCGCAGGGCCTCGACCACAATGGGGGTCTCGTTTCATTCTAAACTCAGCCTTAATAAGATCACGATTCGAATAATTTCAATGGTCAAATGTTATTTCCGCTTGTATTCTCCGAAAAACTAAGGATATCGGACGATAGGTCAACTGGCTATGTGATGACCGTCGTCCATGTATAGGTTTAGGCTTACCACTATACGCCATTATTACTAATTCAGTCAAAAGGTGGCAGTCGGTCGAGCCGGTTTGAGGTTATTGTTTGTACGAGTACTTAACAGCTATGCTATGTACTGTCTACTGTTAAGGGTCGTAGGTCGGGCCTACATTTGTGTAGGGTCCAGGGTGTACATTTGTGTAGGGTCCAGGGCGTATATTTGTGTAGGGTCCAGGGCATACATTTGTGTAGGGTCGAGGGCGACATTTGTGTAGTGCCAGGGCTTACATTAGTGTAGGGGCCAGGGCGTACATTTGTGTAGGGGCCAGGGCTTACATTAGTGTAGGGACCAGGGCTTACATTAGTGTAGGATCCAGAGCGTACAGGGCTTACATTAGTGTAGTGGCCAGGGTTTACATTAGTGTAGGATCCAGGACGTACATTTGTGTAGGGTCCAGGTCGTACATTTGTGTAGGTTGAGGCGTACATTTGTGTAGGTCGAGGGCGTACATTGTGTAGGGGCAGGGCTTACATTTGTGTAGGGGCCAGGGCTTACATCAGTGTAGGATCCAGGGCGTACATTTGTGTAGGTGCCAGGGCTTACATTAGTGTAGGATCCAGGGCGTACATTTGTGTAGGGTCCAGGGCGTACATTTGTGTAGGGTCCAGGACTTACATTAGTGTATGGCCCAGGGTCTACTTTTGCGTAGTGGGCCAGGGCCAAAAAAAATCTTAAAACGTCCCTGACACTTATACTTCCAGGCAATATAGATCTTCAAAGTCTCACAATAGGTATGGAAAAAAAACAGATTTTAGGAAAAAGCAGTGGCGTAACGGGGAATATTAGGGCTCCCCTGCAAAGTCAGGTTTTTAGCACCAAGCCGGATCTCAAAAAGGATTGCAAAACCATAACATAACATAGGCTTTTGGCCTCTAGAAACCTGCCCCCCACCGCGATGCAGGGTTGCGGTGGTGTACGTTACACCATTGGGAAAAAGCTTCTTCAAGTGACGCCATCGCTATTTGATTCGAGGTCCATTACCAATAGTTTTCGTGGAATTTTAAGAAGTCATTCATTCAGAAACCAATACGATTGGATAATTGTATGTAATTTTCAAATCATTCTAATTCTAATGTTTATTGGGAGAGTAAATTTTCTCCTTGAGAAAACGAATTTATCAATGAAGGACATGTTACTTTTTATCGTAATTGAAATTATAAAAAAAAATTATATTTTTCAACGCATTTTCAAAATCGATCAATGCATTTCACTTCTATATCTTCTGATCCGTTTCTTGTTCGGAAATAAACTATTCAAAACATTAAAAGTTTAATATTTAATCATATTTTTTTTTAAAAAAACTATACCGTTATGCAATATGTCTACTCTCAAATTATTTTTCAAAAATTAAAGTTTTTTAACATATAATTTTTTCTCCTGGTTTTTTAGATCTTAATTAACTTTCTCCTCCCCACTATTACACCTTTTGCATTCATAATTTTAAATGGTAAGAATATTTCCTAAGAATCAGAGTAAGACATGCACACAGTTTCTTGCACCCTTTTTACAGACCAAACAACAACAACAAAAGGGGAGGGTTGCTTGACCAAACGACTTTTTAGCCGCCCTTTGTGTTTCCTCCGAAGGCCTTGAATGAGAAAGAAATCTTAACGGCACTTGCATAACTGGAAGCAGAATAATATACCTAAACTTTTTATAGATATTTTCTTGGACGTAATCCTATAGTCTGATTTTTTTAGAGCAAAAAATAAATAATAAACGATGTAAGTTGTTGTGTCTATTATTTATGACGAGGGTGTCTCAAAATACTCAATGCCCGTTTTAATTTGTTTATCTCTTTCAAAATTTTTCTTAACATTACCGACAGTTCATTTGCCCTGAGATGAATGAAAATAATAATTAAATGTCATTTGTGCTTGAATTGCCCTTCGCTGAATAAAAGCCCTTTTAAAAGTTCACTTAATGAATACAAATCAGTACTTAAACATTATTTGATAAGAAAAAAATTTGTCTTCAGATGACGCTCTTAATATAATTAACATTAAGTATATATACAACATGAATCTCAAGTTAAGTAGTAACCCGAATATACAGTCGTCTCTCGATAATTCGAAGTTGAAGGGACCAATGAAAATCTTCGAATTATCAAGAGGGCAGGAAAAAACTAACACTAAGGGAAATTTTTTCTAACACATTTAAATTTAAAACCATGTAATAAAACAACAATTGTGTACATGAGTATAAAATTATTTTAAAGAATTTTTAAAAATTACATATTATGCAGTATAAATATATTATACAGAAGTTAAAAGTCATGTTTTAAAAAACTGCCCTGTAATCATTTATGTATTAAAAACAATTATTAAAAGAATACATGCTGCACGTAATTAATCTTTTTTTGACGAAAAACTCTGTCCATGGTCCAGTCTGGCCCATGCCTTATTTGGTGCTACATGCCATTAGTCATACAGATGAGCCATAAATCGTTATGTCACTCCGACGCAAAATACACAGTCCTACGCATCTCTTCTTCACAATAGCGGATTATCCTTTCTGAACACACGTGTAGCAATTCCACGTTCTAGACGAGAGATATGAACGGATGACTTATAACTGGTGTGACCGATCTATTGTCCAGTTGAAGATGGAAAGCATTAAAAGTAACTTTTCGTCTGAAAAACCGGGAAATACAAAGGGGTAGCAGTCAGATGGTCATCAAAGGGGCTACATTCAGGAAAGACATGCAGAGACAATACTACACAGAAGATGTAAGCTCCTTCCCGTTTGCTACAGGACTCTACATGATAGTGAGCGAGTTTTCATGAGCTTTATGATGTAACTTCGAATTATCACGTGTTTATCGCAGATTTCACTTCGAAATATTGAGTGTACCAAAACATATTGTTTTAGTTCGAAGTATCAAGAGTTTTTTTAGGGGCTGAGAATATACTTCAAATTAGAGAGAGGTTCGTATTATCGAAGGTTTGAATTAGCAAGCGACTGTATATACATATTACATATACGCAATAGAAGGGACTGACTGATAACCGCATAAATAGAATTCGCGTAAGTCAGGGTATAATTTCGCATATAAATACACATGAATTATTTTTAGTTGGGGCCGGAGACAAAAGAAAATATTAATAATTTTATCTTGATAAAATCTAAGATAGCACAAATACAAAATCGAAAACCGAAAATATTTTGACGTAGAACGATGGTTGAATTTTCACAGCATCGAGAGTTTTTTCTATAACTGTTTTGACCATCGATTCCGTGGGATTAAACTTCTTTGCTTATCCCCACAAATTTATATTTTTGCATCGAAGTCCTTTATAATGTTAAGTTTACATTTTACAAAGTTTTTCTTTTCTTGTTTAGTGCAGATGAATTAGTTCTACTTCGTTTGTATGACATATCCATCTTTGAAATCTGAGTAGATATGTAACTACAACAAGAAACATAAAATAACAATTATAATATGTAATAACAAACACAGACTTCGTAGATAAGAAATGAAAAGCACAAAATGAATTATTATGGCTGAACGTTGATTCTACGCGATGCGTCCGAACATATACATAAGCAACAACGAGTGAGTAATTGAGTTGCGTAGCGCTCAAACAAGAGACGAATCGACAAGATTTGAAAATCACGTAAAGCCGTGTTCACGGAAGTCGGGGTAGCAAAAGTCGAGGCATTACTGTGCATAAATTCAAATTGCTGGCCCTTTTTTTTAATTTTTAATTCCCTATAAAATGAATTTTTTTTTAAATAAATTTATTTCGCAAAACTCTTTATGCTCAACATTGCGTAACATGAGGCTTACAGACGTAAGTGATAACATCATTATGAAATTTAAAACGAAATTAAAAATACATTTAAGAGACAAATATAAATTAAAAGGAAGGGAGGAAATACACAAACATAAAGAAAGGGAGGTACCTATAAAACTTTAAAAATCCATTCAGTAAACAAATTTTCTTAAGATATTAGGCTTTTAGTATAATTGACCAACAAAGACAAAACAGGTGGTCAGGAAAATGAAATTAAGAGTCAAATTTTTCCTTTGTCTTCCAATTGAAGCTTAATTCTTTTCATAAATATTTTAATAAGATATTAAATAAAAACCTAAATTTGTGCGTATTATTTTTTATTATTATTAAGAAAAATCTGAGCTAAAACGTTTAGAGCGAGAGAGTTTGCAGATTTACCAAACAAATCCGATAACGCAACTCTTTCTCCCTTATACAAAAGAAAATAATCTGATATTCAAAAAGAGGCATTTATACGAGATTTCAAGCAAATTTATTTTCGGAAATTATCCCCGAAATATCTTCAAAATATACTCACGGATATTAAAATTGTATGAAGTAAATAACCTTGAATAAGGAATTAAACATGTAAACAACATACTAGGTGAGGTAAACAACATATTTTCAGGTATGAACGGAGAATTGAAATTCTCAAAGTGACGTCCTTTTCACAAAAAATTCTAAAACTTTTTAACAAAATTCAATTATATTTTAATGGTGATCTCAGCACCTATTATTCATGTTTTGCATCTTGATAGTGAACAGTTTATTTAATCCTTTTAGATTTGCGCGATTTTTCCAGAAAATGTTTACTAGTTAATTGTTTTGGATTCAATATTGAAATAAAATTAGATTAGTTTTAGAAGTATATTTTAATTATTTCTTAAGAAATGTTACTAAAAATGTGTATAACAAGAATAAAATTTGAGATATTTAAAATTTTTTTTAAATAAACGTGAACTGAAAAATTGGCATTCAGCTACAATGTAGCAGTTAAAAATAATAAAAAACTCAATCAAAATTTTAAATTTTGTTCCTTGAATATTTATTAATCGGAATTTTATTAATAGGGATGGGATGTCAATGCTTTCTGAATCCACTTTGTGATTTTCAACTTGAACGATTTTCACTTTTACTTTATTTTATATATATTACCAGCTTTTATTAAATTCTTAGCTATTGAAATCTGTTTTACAGGTATATTTGCTTAAAGTTGAACGAATGAGTTTTTCAATATCATTTTGAATTCCTACAAAATTACTGTAATTAAAAAGATAAGACATTCCACTGCAAAATAATTTTTATTTTTATTATTATTAAAAATTCAGAAAAAGTTTTTAAAAATATTGCTTTTACTGTACATGCTATAAATAACTGTTATAAATATTAACATTAAATTGTAAATATTAAAACTATATCATTTTTTTAATTACTATGTATACAAGATCGCATTTTTTTAAATTACTGTTTCTTGAATTTAAAAAACTGTAAGAGATTATAATTAAAGCTTTTTTTACTGGTAAATATTAACGCTTTCCAAATAACAAATCTCTTAATTATATACAAACTCCACTGCCTATTTAAAAAATCCATTTTTTTATGAAAAGAAAAACAAAATTGTCTGACATGTCTTCTAATGTCAACAATTTAGCATTTAGAATATTATTTCAGTCTGGTTGAGTGTTAAATATACATTACATATTTTTGTCATATGTGTACAAAAAATAAAATAAAATTATCTTGTCTCATCTGCATTTGTAGTGAAGATACTTCAATAATATAAACTGATTATAATCTAATTTCCATCCTTATTACAGAAATACCTCCTGAATAGTTACTGATAAAACATGTAATGATGATACAATGATAAATAACTATAATTACAGCAACCTAACGTCATTTTATCTGTCTTTCAATGTATAATTATTCAGCTCCCTTCCTCGAGGAAATGCCTTACACCGTTCACTTTAATTTCATACATAAAATTTGAATCCGATGCGCCAATTTACGCGTTTCCATATTCAGATCTAATCATTCGATCAAGTGTCGATATTTCTTCGCGCATAATTTGATGAGTTGATCGATTTCGCCACTTCTTGTTTCTCGGTTAATCGTTTAGAAATGACACATAATTCCCTTGGTGTCATCAGAAACATACCGCGAACTTGGAAAACTGAGGTCGCACGTGGGGAAATTCGTTGTGAAAGTTTTTTGGAGACCAGTTATTGTGTGGCAGCGGGGGGGGAAAAAACAAAAATAAAAAGGTATTCAGTGACGTCATGATGTGAAGTCACATTGCCGGAATACACTGAGGATGATCTCACGAATTAAAATGATTTCGTAGTTTTTACGATGATGGCCGATCAATGGATAAGGTCGAGTTGGTGATAGAGATTTTGAGGTCATCATCGTGAATGAATCCTATTGACATCGTGGAAGTATACATTGTGTCGTAAATTTAAAAGCTAACGTGTTTTCTCGTGTGCTTTTGAATAATTTTTTGTGGTTAGATTAGACTGAAGTATTTTGTTAGTAATGTCGTTGTTTTCTTAGCATACGTTTTGCCGTTCATGTATATGAATATCTATAGAAAGTTTCAAAGACATTATTAGGAAATGTTTTCTTTTTTTTGAATTTCTTGTTGAAACTTAAATGAATTCAAATGAAATCTCTCTGAAATATTCAACTTGTCTTGTCTAAGCTTCGGAATATGTGTGTCATATAATGATGTAAGACCCACTGAATTTTAATAAATATATTTACGACTCAAAGTACTTTGATTGTGATGGTGACAGTGGCGTAATGTACATTCCCACAACCCTGCATTGCGGGGGGGGGGGTCCAAAACTTGACTGACGTTAAGTACGAATTTGGCTTGGAGCACAAAACTTGAGTTTTGCAATGGGGCCCCAATGTGTTGTATGTTTTTCCGTTACACCACTGGATGGTGACTACGAAGAGTTAAAATCACTAGCATAAGTGTCACCTTCATTTTAACTATGGTGTAGATTAGGGCTGGTGAACCTTTATGGATCAACGTGCCATTTTTTTTCTAAAGAATATTTAATGCGATATAGACGTACCGTTAAATAATTTTGACGTTATTATTGGGAAAATAATAAAACTAAATACTAACAACTCAAAACTCTTTATTTGCTACGAAAAACTACACTTCGTACTTTATAGTAGTAAAGGTTTTAGTTATACGCGTAGTTCAAATTTAAGTAACATTATTGGGATTTCTGCTGTTTGCAGATTAGATGAAAATAACTTATATTATAGGATTAAAGATGTTACTTTTAGCAGAATGCATGCTGAATTGGAGTCATCTGCCAAACGATTTCTAAGGGAGTCTTTAATGTTATTCATCTCTGAAAAATAATAACTCGCAGGCATGGGTAGATAAAAATAATGGTTATAACAGCATGGACCAGCTTCTTCAAAGAGTTAAATGTGTCTGAAATTGAATTTCATGTTTCCAAAATTTCATTACTCGCACTTTTACTTATGTTACTTGTTGATATTTCTGTCTTTCAATCGATTCCAACTTTCTCCATTTTCCAACGCATTTTTGAATTCATATTAAACTAAGAGGGAAATCAATCGGTTGCATTTCAAAATTTTCAATTTCCAGTCAATCGAATTGGGTTAAGTTCAATTTATTAAATGAAGTCACATCAGGGTACGTAAAAACTTGAGCGTTTTCGATAATACCAAGAACTCTGAAAAAATCTCGCTGAAAACTGCGACTGATCACTCGCGTTTGTTCGTAATACTTCATGTTGCACTTTGTTATTTTGAATTAAAATGTAATCCGTTTTGATCAATGGTGTGCCCAAAATATTGTGT
The DNA here is from genome assembly GCA_019973975.1 of Trichonephila clavata. Lineage (NCBI taxonomy): Eukaryota > Metazoa > Arthropoda > Arachnida > Araneae > Nephilidae > Trichonephila > Trichonephila clavata. The sequence continues at coordinate 4,224 of BMAO01029585.1, read as the reverse complement.
CACGTGCCATCAATGGCACGCGTGCCATTGGTTCCCCATCCTATTCTATAATATCATCAAAAAGAACCTATCATTTAAAGATGTATCGCTATTACTTCTGGCTATAAATTTTAAAGTACCGTAGTGAAGTAGGTAATACCTTATATATAACTGCTAATTTTTCTCCTCACTTCCTAATGCTGGTTTTCTAACTCATGAAAATCAGAAAATGCATTTTTGAATGTGAATATGTGCATTGATAAAAAGAACATTTATGAAATAAATATTAATCTTCACACAACAAGTTCAGTTATAATTAAGGAGAAAGATTTAAATTCTCTCTCTCTCTCTCTCTCTTCCATATGTCGATCCACCAGCTTCTAAATTGATGCTTTACTAAATAAACTTTGAAGTCCTATAAATACACACATATATTTATATAATATAAAATCTTCTTTAATAAATCATGTAGTTTTTTGAAGGAAAAAACCTCTCGCTGTAGATACGGTTTGATGAGGTAACGTACTTGTAAACCAACAGTTCCTTTAGGATTTATTCGTGCAAAATGAAATATATTTAAAAGAGAATAAGTTTAAAATTTATTCTAATGATAGAACTTTCTTTTAGAACAAAAATGGTTATGAAATAGAAATGGTTTGAATTGCTACTTGTACCAAATGAAAGTTTTTAAAAACCAACATAAAATCTTAAATATGTCGTGAATTATTTTTGAATTACAAAATTTAATAATAGTTTGGAAAGTTCATCAATGACAATTTTATCGGAAACGGGGCTGGTCATTTGTTTATGGGAATTTTTCTAACTCTTCAACAATGATAAAAAAAATCCTCCTATTAAAAATAAGCACTCTTTAAGCTTAGAAAGTTTTAGCGTAAAGGTGTTTAGAAAAAGGTCGCTGATGAAATTAACGCTAAGTTTGCTGGAAAAAATATTCTGAGTGAAAGGATCATAATGAAACGAAAATGTTTTTTTAAAAAAAGAGTTGATTTGACCCTTTAAGCGATCAGTTTTTTTTACCCAAAATATTCTAAAAAGGCGCATTTTTTATTTCATATAACTAAGCATGAAACACATAACAGAATGCAATGGAAGAATTTCATTTTAATTTTCAGTTTTAAAGTTTTCACACTATTTTTTTTTAAATTTACAATTGTGGAACATAAAAACCCCTAAATGTTTGTTTTTATAAATACACTCTGCATGCTATGAAGAAAAGGTTTCATACATCTTACAAAACAATTTCACCTGTATACCTTTTTTTTAAACGGTTGAGGATTTTGTAAGCGTGTGCATATATATAATATATTCACAAACAATTTGAAACATGGTGTAATACTAAGTCTTACATTGCAATGGGGACAGAGATAAATAAAATCAGCTTTTTCGGATTATCTTTCCATTTTCACTGCTTCTCAAGCAACAAATTGCACATTGCCTAGCCAATCCCTCTTCTTTTATCTAATATTTTCAAGAATCCGCCTTCCATCACAAAGAAAATCCCAGACGAGAAGTATTTCACTACCATGAACAAACTGCATTCTCTTAGAAACATGAGCACTAATAATCTCACTATAAGAATTAAAAATATGTGCAAATCAAAAATAAAAAGAAGAAAATATCAGTGCCCGTACAGTGTACGGAAAAACCATTTAAGGAGTTAAAAATTTAATAGATTACTCCAAAACGTTTTCTACATCTGACAAGCAAACTTTATTCTCATATTTGTGAAAAGTCATAGATTAAATCTCAAATATATTAAATTATTAATTCAAAATGATAATCATAAATTCCTCCGGAGTTAGAAAAAATAGTACAACACAAATTAAATAAAAACTATTAAATCAATAATTAAAAGTAAACAACAAAATAAGTCAATAAAATTATTTTTACAGAGAGTATTTTTTCTCCTATGAATTCATAATTACGCTAGGAAACATTTCATCAGAAAGCACTTAAGATTATTAAAATTGTATATCAGAGAATATACTCAATGGCAGGCGTCGGCCACCTACCTATGAAACACTACATGTTTCTCACTGAAACTATTTAATTATACTGAAGGAATACTTATATTTTTACATTGCTTTTCCCTATTTTAATAAATACTTTTAAAAGATTCGTAATACTTAATATATGTACAATTTTAATTCCCCCCCCCCTTATGTTGGAATAGTTACATTTTTCATTGCTTATTCTTACGTTAATATCTTAAAAGTTGTCGCCTACTGACCAGTGTTCTTGCTCCAGTGACTCAGTCCAGGATGTCAAGCATCTAATATTTGCTTGTGCTAAATTCTCTTCCGAAAGACGTACTCTCATGAATTGCCTACAAAAGAACAGTATAGCGTGGCATCCTCCTTTCTCTGCCTTTGTTCAGAGCAAGTCTTCTTTTACATCGTTTTGTGCATATATTAATAGCATTTTTTCTCGTCTTGTTTAGATTGTCAATTTAATTTTTTTAATTTTTAAAAAAAATTTATTTTTTTTACTGTTTTATTATTTTTTGTGTTTGCTAACAATTACTGTGTACGTATGTATCTCTCTCTGGGTTTTTTTTTGAAAGTGCGCATATATATATATATATATATATATATATGTAATAGACGGGGCCGTTGACAGGTATTCGTTATACGATGGCCGTTGACATGATTTCTTTGTAATACGACGATGTTGTTGGAATGGATTCTTTATATGAGATTGATAAGGCAGTAAGGTGATTGAAGAAACTTGTTTATTCTTGAACACATATAAGTAAGACAAGGACGACACATAGATGTACGTAATCACAAAAAGACACACACAATACACAAACACTAGATGCGGCAGACTACATGATGACAAAAAAGCGAAGCGAAAAAGCGCGCGTAACCGTGTGTTCAGAGCTTTTATAGTGGCGGTGAAGGTCGTACGACTCTTTTATAACAGGAGTCGTGATTGGCTGCAAATGAGCGGGAGCAATTAGATTAAGATTAAGATTACGCGGTAGTACAATTAGATTAAGATTATAACAGTCAGAGAAAGAAGAACTAGAAATAATTTGACGGGGTACAGTTAAGGAGAATTAGAAGAAGTCATTACATATATATATATATATATATATATATATATATATATATATATATATGTCTGTGTGTATATTCTTAAGTATTTGTGTGTATGCATGCTTTTACTCATTTGTATTTTGAAAATCTTATTCTGATCACACATGTCCTTCCAAACCTTCACCATTGTACAATTTTAATTACTGAATGTCTCCGTTTTTGCATGTGAGCAATGTTGTATTTTGTACTGTGTTTATTGTATTTGCATCCCGTCTTGTTTCTTTTTACTTTTCAATTTCCCATTTGTGCTTGTATCCCTGAACTTAAAACTTCCTACCACTATTGATTGAGTATTGACTTACGTTTGTAAGCCTTGTGTTATACTTGTTGGCACACAAGGAGTCTACCTAGAGTCTCAAAAAAAATATCTTAAAAGGATGCACATAGTTAATATACAATACGACTTTAAACCTATATTCTCGACCTCTATTCCTTTATTTTGCATGCATTGCGTGGAAACCACATTGTTTCAAATAATTCCTACCGTGTAAATTATTTTCGCATAGCACAGCGATTGTCGACCTCTACTGAATAGTAGAATTGGGAAAAAATACTTAAAATATTTTATGTATTCGAAAATTTAAAAATAACCTCACAATTGAAAAAAGGGAGCAATTAATTGTTTTGCTCTTTGTAATTAATTTTAGAGATTTTATCTCGCAAAATGAGTTTATATGAACATAGTAAGCAATATCACCAATTTGCAAGGCTATGGAAAACATTAGGTCAAATCATAACGGAAAAGCAGATAAAAGGTACGCATGTATCAAATATCCTCTAAAATGCTAAAATAAGGGTAAGGTAGAAGGTAGGATAAGGGTAGGGTATGTATTAATTCAGGGTGGAATAATACTGCAACAATAACTACAAAAATTACGTCTACTATATCTTGAGATTTTACAAATTTTTTTATTTTTAATTTTTATGTATTTTGATAAAATTGTTAAATTAAATCTATTTATTTTGCTTAGTCAAGGACAAAAAAAGAGTAGTTTGTTTCAATGTTGTTTTCAGTGAAAATTTAATTTTAGAATATTTGGTTTGGAAATGTAAATGATATTTGCTGCAAGTTTTCTTTTTTCATTGATTGACTTTCGACAAAATGTGCTATTTTCATCTTTTT
>BMAO01029584.1:0-19204 GCA_019973975.1 Trichonephila clavata | reverse complement strand
GGGAAAGGATGTCCACCTAGAAATTTTTGGTCACTCCTTCCTGTTGCGTTTTCAATGTCACTTAATATTAATTAATTGTGCTATTTTTTTATTTTTACTTTTATGTATTTCATGTTTTTACAATGTTCTAATTGAAAACTTTGATTTCAAGTATAATCTTTATTGCTCATCTTATGTTAATTTTGTATGGACAAATGCTCACAGAATCTTGACTGATAGAAAACAACTAAACACTTTCGAAGAATCTGAATACCAAATACATTTTCAGGTTCATTCATTGATGGGCACACATGTTCTAAGAATAGAATTTCTTAGAGATTTTCTTCACATAGAGGATTTATTTATGGATTGATTTGATATTAACAGTACCTTCAAAGCAACATGAGGGCTATTTGTGGTGGATCTCATAATTTTGACACTCGGTTAAGTTGCGATTATGATATCTGAGCGGGAATTCCACTCTCCAGACTTAAGATTCGTTGCCTTTATAGTAAAATACAATACATTCGAAGCTGTTTGAAGAAAACTGTTATCTGTGTGACAGTAAATCTCTTCCAGGTGTCCATTGATTCCTAATTGATAAAGGGTTTAAGTAACTTAATATACCAATGCACATAATTTTAGTTGTAACTTTATGGCAGTCAACCATTCAGACCATGATCACATATATATGATCACTTCAGAGAACATGGTATCATATATGAGATTGCGTTTTACTCATTCTGAGACTTGGAATCATACCGGTGTGTTCTTAATATGGAATTTAAGGATTTTGAAAGGAGAATAAACTATAAATTTTGACATGTTTCATTACAGTATTGATTTTCTATGAATTTTTAAATGAAGTTAGGTTTAACTGGAAAAATCGCCTGTTCTTGAACGGGTTGATATTCGATCTGTAATTTCACCTCTGCATTATTTTTCAACTTTATTCATTTGCTATTTTTTTTTTATTGTTTTCACCTATCTATGTAGGAACTCACAAAAATTCGGTGACTAAACTGAGGCTTTCTTAGCCATGTTTCTAATATTATAAGGAGTGATTTTTGATTTCAAAGGAAAAATGTAGAACTCAATTTTTTCGTATTGGTATGTCGGTTGGCAAATAAATTGTGTTAATAACAAAGTATTTAGAGATTTTTAAAAAGTTTTATTTAAAAGTTCTACCGTGAAAAATACATTAAAGATAAAAAAAAATAAGAATAAAAAATAAACTTATAACTATTTTCATTTGAATTGTTTGAATTAATGGAAACACATTTTGATTTTCTAATGTATCTACATAACGGTATATTAACGAGTATCCTTCTTAAAATTTCAGTTCAAAGTCAACAACTTTTACAAAATCTTACTATCTGATTTCTTAAACTTGTATTAAACTAATAACTATGATATTCAATGGGAAAAGTAATTACTATTTTACTACATAGCAGTCTTTTGAGAAATCTTGCTTATAAATATTTGACTTCAATATACCAAATAGCGAATTATTTACCTGGATATGGAGACAACAAAACAATTGTGTAGTATATTGGTATAATATTTAATCTGAGAGAGTTCTATATTTATATATGATTTAAATAAGATCCAATGGTTCTTTATAGGAGTTTATAAGTTTAAGATTGATGTACAAATGTGTTTTTTATATTCTTACCCAAATTTTGAGATATATAATGACTCCCATAATAAGATGACGTGTGACATAACTTTTACAAAAGAATACATTTCAAAATTATTTCCACAAATATGGAATTAGAATTCTGGTAGTGAACATGAGACGTACATTATAATTTAGCTTTCTGATGAAAATTTTTTTCTGTTATAATATAAATCATATTCAACTTTTTGAAAACTAGTCAAAAAATCCCCTTCTAAATATTTTATCATTTGAAAGAGGCCACAATGTAGGAATTCAACGAAATTTATTTTATGGAAATTTAATGCGTGATTAGAATAAATATTAGTTCAATCTTAAGAAAAGAAATGCATGAGAAAATGAGAAATCACACAGGCCGTTTTATGGAGAAAAAAAGCGATTGCATGAATTCATATCTGAACAGAATAATGAAAGGAAAAAAAAGTGCTGGTTTTGAAATTTTTCTTATAAAATATTTTTACTTCATAATGAATTGTTTTACAGGAAAAAAAATTAAACACTTATTTTACTCTAGAATTAATCGTAAACAATTAGCAGAATATATTCTGCAGTATTAGTTTATTTAGAAATTAATATTTTCTTGTATTTAGTTTGATCATCTTATGTTTTACTTTTAAAAAAAATACTTTGTTAGAAAATTTTTTTTCATTCATTCTTTTCACATACAAATTGCAGGACTTACAAATTTCAGAAATTTTACGATATTCAGATGAATTTTTTACATAAATTGTTTTACATATTATTGATTACAAATATATAAAAGTTAAAAAAAATGTCAAATACTCTCGTCTTTTTGAATGTTGATATCCCGTTTTGAAATTCAGTATAATAATATTTCCCTTGTAATCTCTTATGAAATTTCATTATTTGCAAATTCTGGATATTATAAGATAAGCAAGATACATTCAAATAAAATCCGGTTATAATGAAAATGTACGCAAATGTTCAAAATAGTTTATCAAATATTTTTAAAAAACCAAATTATTTCAAGTTTTTATGATAGGAAGAAATCACGATGTTTCTTCCTTTGTTAAATTGTTGGTGGTCTTCTAAATACTGAAGTCATTAACACTTCACTGGAAAATGTGAGCTTAAGCATGTTTATTACATGCATGAAGCTATAAAACATTTCATAAGATGTTCCTTTAAACATATGAAGACATTTCTAAATTCCAAAATCTTTGGAGACTTTTGTATGCACATTTTAAATGGATTTGAACATTACAATTTCATTTTCCAAATAAATTGTATTAAAAATTTCAATTTCCAAATCAATTTTTTCAAATTTTTAGGTAGTTTAGGCTTACAGTTAAGCTTATAGCTCATCTTATATAACTTATATTTTTGTTTTGAAAAAATAATTAATAAGTTAACGGCGAGCAATTAAATTTTATTTTATCTTAAGCGTGATTTTTAGTTAAAAATCAGATATTTTTTATTCAAGCAAGATATTAAATTTAGCTCGAATCTAATCATAATATTGATGTTAAAACTAAAACCTTCTATAGTACTTATCTTTTATATTTCTGCTTATTTCACAAACTTCGTTTTTTAAGTTGTTGATATATCACTAAAATATATATGATGTATTGAAAATGCTTTTTTTGCCCAAGCATGCGCATATAATTTTATTCAGTCTTTTATATGCTGTGTATTGAACTACTATACGATATGATGTCTTGATACAAGTTTGTGGTTATTTCACTTTTTAAATAATTTGTACGTTTTCGGAAAGCTTCCGCAAAGACTAAAGCAATTGAAAAGTTTAGAAAAGTCAGCATTCAGGGAATTTGAAAAAGCCCCATTAATAAAATATATAAATTACAAGACTCCGCAAATTACTGCTTTCCTAAACAGTTTGATTTAGAGAAAAAATATTTTACTCTGAAAAATCACTCAGGTCTATTATTAATATATAAGATTAAGCAAACAACTTTAAGTTAATTTGCTCTTCTAATTATTTTTTAATGTAAAATCATTAGTTCCATGATCATTAAATAATTTAGTGTTCATAATTTTTCTTAATTTGAAAAGAATTATAAATTAATGTTTTAAAAATTGAATAATTGTGTATTGAAATTACATGTCACATTTAGGGAAAAAAATCAATCAACCATGTATCATGTATTAAAAATGTTGCATACAATAAATAAAAAAATCTATTTCTGCTAGTGGAGATTGTTACTGAATGAAACATTATAACAATTTTACTGAGAGAGAGAGGAATTAAAATTCCATAACGAAAATAAAATTACAGAGATTTTTCGCATATGCATAGTAGATTATAATTTTTAAGTTAATTAGCATTTTTTAGACAAAAATAATCACAATTTCGTATAGTAAAATGCTTACGAGAATCACGTGCACTTCAATATGTTTGTTTTTTGATATAGTATCTGTACGGTTTGTCATTTATTTATTCAAATAGCTTGATTTGTGAATAGAATTTTTATAGAAACCTCAAACAATTAAGCCTAAAAATATTAAATTTTTGGGCAGGAATTTTGAAGCAGATATATGAATAAGAGCAAGTGTTGTAACACCAAAATATGAAATACTCGATTTAAATCTAAAAAAAATATCAATATTTTTAATTGAAACTTTTCTCAAATTTTCCTCAAACATTATTACTAAAGTCAGCTATTATTTAAGGGGTTAAATGAAATGCTGCAAATAGTATAGAATTCATGGTATTTATATATAAGTGAAATGGAGTTTTATTCCATACTCTATGATATTTTAATTAAAATATTATTTACTCAGCAGATCAATTCAAAATCCTTAATAATTATATAAGTGTTTTTCTTTGCTATACTTTGCTTTTAGTCCGGAAAATGAAATTAGTTTAAAACTAATGTTTCTCTCATTTAGTGCGATATGACCGATGACAGAGATAACAAAAATTTTTGCGTACATAATAACATATTGATCATATACTTTTAACAGGATGCTTCCCTTTTCAAAAGTGGATATTCCCCTTTTGTGTAAGATAATCGCGGTTGTAATAAATGATTAATTCTTGCTATTTCTATTCTTACCAGCAGCACACGGGAATTAGTAATGAATACTAATAGTCCCTTAATGGTGAGAAACTAAATGCTCGTCATGCTGCCAACATCAATATTAAAATAAATGTACGCTATTTAAAAATGAACGCTAACTTTACAAAAAGAAAGTTGTATAAGACTGAACAAAGCACAGTGGCTTGAATGTGTTAGGGAAAAAAGTCAAGTTGACGGCAGGACCTGATTCGTAATTGGGGAAATTTTTCCTATAACAATGTGTGTTTTCAAACTAGAACGTTCTTAGGTAAAGAAAAATGAGTCCTTATTAATTATCTGACTATAGAAGAATCTCATTAAAGTAAACGTGGGGAAAATATTTTTTTAAATAGTGCGTGATGTTTTTTTAGAAATCTGAAAGCTACTCTAAATTATTTTTCTAGTAAACTTATAGTGTAGTTTTTTAAAAATATTTTGAGCTTTTTTGACACTCTTAAAAATATAAATATAAAATGAAAAGAGATTTATTTTAGAAAGGGAAGAATATATTAAATTCATATATATAAGTCCAGTTTCTTTTCTCTTTTTTTTAAGATCATTTTATAAATACAAGCATCTGAATTTGTAGATTTAATATGCAAAATAATTTATTTAAATAACATTAAAAAATATTGATGTTCGTTATTTATTCCATAAACTCTAAATCGTGAAAACTAACGTGGACATTATTTATATCACTTTCAAACAAATAGACACATACATTATTTTAACAAATTAAACACAATGATTAGTAATGTAGACTGATATTTTTTATGTATGAACTAGTAATGTATAATTTTCTGTTTTATGAGAGATATAGTTTTCAATGTATATTTTAATAACATCGATTTTGAAAAATTAATTTTAACTAACGCAAATGAACTCTTAAGAAATTATCTCTAATAAATGTATATTTTTCCCCCAATTATTTGATGCATAATTCTGGAAAATTTCTTACTTTGTTTAATAAAAAAAATAAATTTATAAAATATATTAAGTACACTTCAATCAGAAAACTTTTAAATATAAAAGGAGAAAGTCTAGTTTAAATGATGATAAAACTCACATAAATTAAGCTCCAACTTTTTGAGATTATATGGCTGAAATGTTTAAATTAAATAGCTTCTAAGCAACTAATCATTAATTTAACTATGCACTCATATAAAGACATTTATTTTAATTACAATATTTTCAGTTTTATAGAAAACTTATTTTAAAAAATGCCTGTTTTCAATTACTTTAAAGTAGTGTGTAAATATTCCTAATATGCAAAATCTTCACAAAAATACAAAACAAATTTAGATAAAAAATTAATTTTCATGTGAAACTAAAGAAAATATATTACTAAGGAAGATATTATAAATGTGGAAATAAAAAATTACGACCGGGTCCTATGAAATATTTTATATTAGTTCAACTCGAATTACTTGAAATAATAATACAAATTTCCATACATTTTATCGAGTTTTGTATAGATAACTTAACCTTTGAATCAGCGATACACATATCAAAACGGAGAGTCAATATTACAAAACTCATGAAAATAAATGAATACTTCTAAATGTTTAATTTTTTAAAATTGAAATATTTCGAAAATAAAGTATAGTTTATGCTTTACATGAAAAAATTAACCTTCAGTTTATTATTTGAATGACCAACAGAGCTTCTGATTTCAAAAGAACTGAAGAATATGAAATAAATTGCCTTAGTGAATAAGTGGGCTTATAAGAAATAAAGAGTTTTTACAAAATGCCTCTATAGAATGGAAACATTTGGGGGGGGGGCGAAATGTATTTTTTTCCACTTTCTTCCCATATATCTGTTAAACTTAATTTAATTATACATTACCACCTCAATCACTAAACAGTTGTCGAAAAGTCTTTGTTTTAATAAAAGCAAACATGATATAGAATCCTTTTTTTTTCTAAAAGTGTGCAGTTTATTAGAATTAATTTTGGGAAAAATTATAGCTTTCCTGAGAATTTTCCCGTTTTCTAGAATTTAATTAATTTGCTAAGATTTATTTTCCTATTCTTTATGTGTTTCTGTGTTCCTTTATCTATTTTATATTTTTCATTAGATAATCTTTATTATTTGCATCTGTATATATATATATATATATATATATATATATATAGATGTATATATATATATATATATACACATATAGATGTATATATATATATACACATATAGATGTATATATATGCATACGTACATATGCATGTATATATATATATGCATATATATGTATATATATAGAGAGAGAGATGTATATACACACATACATGCATTACTTATATATATTTATATATTTCTTTTTTCCGCTAGGAACAAATCATAATATATATTAGTATTAATATAAATAAAGAATTTCCTTGTAATTTTTTATTGGATTAATTCTTATCAATTTAAATTAGTCTTACAGATTTCAAATGTTTAAATAAATTCATAATAACAAAGTCAAAATTTAACTGAATCTTTAAATTTTTAAATTCAAAAAATTCTGAATAAAAATGATATATATATACACACATTAAAAATTTAATGAAAAATAATAAATAAACAGATATATCAATTATTCTCATGTTTCCTAAGACATGTCTGAACAAGTCCGTTTTTGAAAACGGTACGAGTAAATATATCATAAAAATTTACATTTATTTTTTAATCACCAGGCAATGATTTAAAAACAACATAATATAGACATGTATTTAAGAGAAACACACAAGATTACTTAAATATTTTACCTGGAGTACAGTTATGCTTCAGTGAAACTCCATGATAAACTAACACACTTTGTTTTATAAAGCATTTAATTTATAAAGTAAATCTGCCCAGCAATCATTTTCAGCAACAAATCAACAAAAATTATTGAATAGCATTTTTTTTGTCCATTGGTTTCTTAAAAACATTACCTTGAGTACCAAACAAACTGTTATTCAAGAAAAGCAAAGTATTCATAACTGTGACGTACCACTAAGAAAGATTTGGAGAGCCGGGCAATATTGCAGCGAACAAAATATAGTCTGAAACATCTGTAATCAATTCGGAATTTTGGGCTAATCAGCTTTAGAAAAAGGTCAAAATCGTCATTTCCCTTTGTCCCAAAGTGCAAGTCAGCTAGAATAAGAAATAAGAAAGAGAGAACTTTTCTTTCTTCTTCAGAGATCTAGCGTTTACAAATATTCCGGAAACTCTTCGCGTAAATTATGGTTACACAGAGCGAACTTTAGTGACTACATGTAAAGTTGATATTTGTATGTAGTTGATTTGTTCAATATTTTTCCTGGCACATTTTCAATTTTAAGAGCTTATATTTTATTTTATAACCTTTCCCAATTATCGAATTATAAAGAACATATAAAATGTATATTCTAATAAATACTTGGCATAACACACATTCCATATGTTTTATATTTTAGACGAAATTAAAGAGCTGGTGGAGTAATTTTATTTAGCTTTAATGTTTGTGGTGATGACAACAGAAAACTATTGAATAAAAATATTTTCAGAAAAAATAATTGAAAATTATTTATTAGCAATGAAAATATATTATTTACAATGCAGCTCAAATTTTAGTGACATGAAAGAATTAGCTTAAGGGAAAAATGTTTTTTTATGAAATTTACCTTCTCTAAAATTAATTTAATAAAATTAATATAAAATATATTTATCTTCCAGTAATGAGACTTCATAAGAGTTTAGGGAAAAAATCGTTATAAAGAAAATTAACCGTAGATGTAAATATTATTATTAAGACAATGTAAATGATAATGGCAAAAATTAAGACAAAATGCCAAAGTAGATACAGGATCAAATGATGAAACACAAGAATAAATAATAATAACAAAATAAGAGCAAAATGGAATAAAAGAAAAAAATAATATAAAAATAATTGCAAAATATAATAAAAAAATAAATTAATTCACCATTTTTAATAGTTTTGCTGCGTTTTATTTGAAATTTTTAAGTTAAAGTAACACAAATCGATATTTGTAATTAAGATGATTTTGAAATATGTGCTTATTTTATTTAAAAATTATAAAACAACTAGATATTATGTTACATGATTTTGAAATATTGTTCGAGAAATTTTAAACCAGTGTGATGGAATATTTAAAAATCATCTATTAGCGAAATACTAATATTTTTAAAAAAAACGTGTAAAAGTTATGAATTTCAATATAATAAGCAATAAAAAAGATAAAAATATCAATAATAATAATATATTACAGAGATAAATACGACAAGAGGTAATTTATAAAATATTTTAACTTCAAAGAAACCTGTCTTATTAAAATTGATGTCTATTCATCATATAACGACAAATAACTCATGCAGTATCATGAGAAATGTTAAGAAAAGATTGATGATATTTTTCCTGTCTGAAGTATATAATCATAGTTTTCTTATATGAAGTAGAGAAATAAAAGATTTCAGACATGAAGATTGTTGCAGGATGCATAAATGATGAGTCTAGATTTGGTATGAGATTAAAAAAAGCTATACGAGGAATTCCTAAAAATGTAGGTGTTATATAAATTATGTATCTGACTTTTAATCTCAGATACTGAAATAAAGTACAATTCTAAGCAAATTGTTACACATACCAAACTGATATGCATCATAATGAGTATATAATTCAGTGATTCACAGCCTTCATTTTTTGTTTTGTTGCGGGTACACTTTTAACTATTTCAAAATTTGGTGGCATATTAATAGTAAAATAAGTTTTAAATAATTGTACTTATCTGTAATAAAGTATGTAATATAGATTATGATAATAATTTTCAATGTTAAGTAAAATAATATGTACGACAAAGGCAACAAAATGTTTTTTGAGTAATTAAATACAAATTAATTATAAGGATAAATTTAATGTTAAATTTGAGCTTGATGATTTTTGATAATTTCCTTTTATATCTGGTCGTAAAAGTTATAAAGCCACTATCATTTCGTCATCTAAATTTTAAAAGTCTCGATCTCTTTTTCATTTTTATATTTGATATCGCTGAAAATCCGAATGCACGCAAATAAGATGCAGAAAATAGTAACAATTTTTTAAGGTTATTTTGAGATAATAGCCTTTAATTTTAATTCAAAATTAATTAATTGACTCTTCCGAATGTTTTGAAATAAAATCTTGATTATTACAGAGTGAAATTAGTTTTTCCTAATCATTCAAAAGGGAATTCATTTACAGATGTATCCGTATCACAAATGGATTACGAACCGAATCAAAATTTATGTATCCATTTATCCATGAAAAGATAAATTAAATATTACTCGAATACCATTAGTTTCATTTTATAAAACGATCGAATGATTCTGTTTTCTGGATTTTATTTTTTTCACTCAGTTTAATTAATGATTTAAAAAAAAAAAACTTGGCAGCATACTTCAAGAATTTGGTGACACACTAGAGTGCCACGGCCCAGTGGTTGAGAGTCACTGGTATAATTCTTAAAAAAATAGGATTTGAAGTTTAAGGCAAAAGTTTAACTATTCATATTGTAATTTACGCAAAATACTTAAATGAAATATCTGACTGAATTGAAAAAGACCTTTCGGAAGTGAAGTTTGATTAAGATTTTGTGGATGTATATAGAGTCATGTTAATTATAACTAAATTGTAAGAATCTAAAGTGTAAGAAATGATTCAGTATTTTTTTAGATTCAATTTTTGTATAAATTCATCTTTGAAACATATAGTACTGTTTTAAAAGTATAAATTTTAGGTCATACTGAGTGAAATTTAATGCTACTTCTTCTGTATATTTATTTTATAATTCATTGTGGATAAAAACACTGAAAGCTTAATTTTCCTGTTATGAGTTAGTTATGTTTGTAATACTTAAATAGCCAACTTTGAACACATATAATAATTATTAAATATGATCATATATCTTAGATGAAATTAAGATAAAAGAAAAAAATTTATAAATGTCTTATCATATTTTACTTTAAAAAGTCATGTTCAGTTTTCAGGTTTAAGGTTTACTGACTCTTGGAAATAGATATCTTTTACTCTAAGTATTGAGGTATTATTTTCAAAGTTAAATTAAAAACTCAATATATAGTATTAACTGATGTTGAAAATGCTGGTTTAATATTAAAGTTTTAAAAATTATAGAATGTGATTGTTGTTTTTAAATTATTGAAAATGAGGTTTCAAATTGAATATCTTCGCTGTTTTTGCTATTTTCAGTGAATGAAATTATTTGCGTATAATTGAAAAATCTTACCTTTAATTTACAAAATGTTTTAAAGCAAAGAATTTTAACTTCCAAACTTTAACATAAAAACGTAATATTAAGAAAATTTCGATGATTCCAAAAGAAAATTATTTTGAAATTGAACCAATTTAATAATACTTTCCAAACTTTTAAGGCAAAAATGTGGCAAAATAAATTATAAAAATTATGAAAAATGAAATAATTTTCCAGTCACATAGGTTTACAAGAACTAAATTATTTCAGGTTTAATAAATAAGGGGATTCTCATGGAATAAATAAAATATAACTGAATATATATTACCAATGACTTTAGCGTTGAAACAGCCTATTATATAGGTTGAGATACTGATAATATAATTAACTAAAATACAATTATTGGGAAGAAAAACTGACGTACTTGAATTGAAGGAAATTATTTTTGATTATGAAGTACAGATACTATGTATTGTCTTTAAACTGCGTTTTGTGGAAGGAAGCAATTGCAAATATTTCCCCCTCTCTTTATTCTTAATTTAATGCCAAATGTGATAGATTTATCGTAAATTAATTGATATTTTTCGTAAATTATGCTTACGTTTTCGTACATTCAGTTGAGGCTTTTATGCTATAAAAATAACATATATATGCACAGATGCGTCAACTGGAAAATTTATATGTAATACCGAGAATGAACCGGGGAATTTTAGAAGGACTGTATGGTCATCTATTGCCAAAAAAAAGTGCAAGACATACATAAAAAAATTTCGTTAAGCATTTCATGAGTGTCTTAAAAATAATTCTAATGGAGCTATTTTTTTATAAAAAAATGCACAAAATGTTCGGAGTTACATTAATTTTTTTAATATAGTTATCATTATTTTTTAATATAGTTTTAGTATCACATATATTTCTTTTAGTATAATAATATTGTTTTTAAAGCAAATGTACATTAGTCTATGAATATATTTCGTAAAAAAAGTATTTACTGATTTTAAATTATGGCAAAATATAATTATTAGAAAAATATTCGCAAATTACATCATATGTTGACTTTTGATGAATGACAGGAAATTAAAAACTAATGATTACATTATTGTAAATAATACAATGGATTTTAGTATTTTCTGCTATATACAGTGATTCATGTGTTTGTGTATTACAAATCTATTTCTCTCTCTCTCTCTATATATATATATCTTCACTTCTTAAAATTTATTTCAGTAATCTACACTGATATAAAGAGTTTGAAAAGCTAAAAAATTTTATAATAAAGATATAATGCGCATCAACTTTTAAGCTTATTTAACTCTTGAGTATATTTATCATAAAATCAAGGGGAAAAAATGCAATAATTTAATTTTAGATTTTGTCGTTTCTGTACATATTTACAGGAGTAGTTTTATGAAAAATGTTGTTTATACTACACTTCAAAGAAAATAAAAATTATATTTTCACAAATAAATGCAGAAGAAGATATATAAATAATAAATTTTGATATATGATGACTAGGACGCCAAAAGTAAAGATTTTATAGATGACGATTTCTATTAAAGTTGGTGAATGAGAAAAAATTTCTCAATACCATCCTTTTTCCAGCATACAAGCCATTATTATTTTTTAAAATGTACTGTTTAAAATTTATGAGCTTTAAGTTACAAAACCATTAGTTTTATTAATAATTAAATGAGATCAACCGCATAAGAAAACAAAACTGAAAATGCCAGTTATGTTTAAGAGAGTTTGAATTACTTAAGTACCTCAATGGATATTTAAAATCAAATATGCAATTAAACATGTGATTCGAAAAAAAACTTCTTTCATCAACACGTTAAAGTACGTTACAATTTCATTGATACACTATCTGGCCAAAAGTATCCGGACACCCTTTAAAAAAGTGGTTCTGGCGAGTGACGCAATTTGATACGTAATTGAAAGCTATAAAAGTGTTGGTAGTGGTTTGTCAGATTGTATTTATGCGTTTGTGAGGCAATGAGTAAGTCAAAGGAGCTTACTGAGTTTGATCGTGACAATATAGTGGGATGCCACCTTTGTTGGAAATCAGTTCGTGAGATTGCAGACATTCTACAGAATCCTAAATCCACTGTGAGTGATGTAATTGTGAAGTGGAAACGTCGAGACAATGAAACGGCAGAAAAACGAACCGGTAGGCCGAAAATACTTGGTGAACGCAGCCGCAGAACTCTGAAAAGGTAGTGAAACAAAATCGCAAGTCCTCATTGGTGGAAATTTCTCAGAAGTTCCAAAGTTCATCAGGAATTAGTGTTAGCAGCAGGACTGTCCGTCGAGAGTTAAAAACTTGGGATTCCATGGTCATGCAGCCGCTCACAAGCCAACATCACTCCACAGAATGCGAAGCATCTATTGCAAATGGTGTAGAGCTCACCGTCATTCGACTGTGGACATGTGGAAAACTGTTCTTTGGAGTGATGAATCTCGCTTTACAGTCGGGCAGTCGGATGGACGCGTCTGGGTTTGGTGGATGCCCGGCGAATGTTTCTTTAGTGACTGAATTGTGCCGACTGTTAAGTTTGGTGGTGGAAGCATAATGGTGTGGGGGTGTTTCTCGTGGTTTGGCCTGGGTCCGTTAGATCCTGTGATTGGAAACATGAGCTCTGAGATGTATGTGGAAATTCTGGACAATGCTGCACTCTCAACTCTATGGCAATATTTCGGGGAAGGCCTATTTCTCTCTTCCAGCAGGATAACTGCTCCATTCACACATCGATGGTTGCACAGACGTGGTTTGACGAAATGGGTGTTAAAAAACTTGACTGGCCTTCTCAGAGCTCCGTTTTAAATCCCACAGAACACCTTTGGATGAATTAAAGCGCATATTACGTAGCCAGCCAAATCGACCATCCTCACTGCAAACACTCACTTCAGCTGTGATGGACGCCTGGAAGGCAATTCCTATGGTCACCTATCAAAAGTTGGTGACAGTCTTCACAAACGTGTGCAGGCTGTCATCCATGCAAAAGAGGGACCAACATCATGTTAATATGTGCCTCAGGACGCTCTAAGTCAATACCACTGGGTGTCCGGATACTTTTGGCCAGATAGTGTAATACCATACTCACAACATTTATACATTCAATAAGAAAATTCAACATTGTGTATGAATAAATCAGTGATTAAAAATAATGATTCTCACTTATAAATAAAAAAAAAGCACATTCTAATTCTATAAATAAAGAAAACAACTATTTCATCTTCCAATTGTTTTCAGTGCATTTCTCTTAATAAAAAAATCAAATATCTTCCGTATTATTTTTAATTTTGAGATAATAAACAAAGTATAAAATTTAAGGAGGATTTCTTTGAATTTTATATCCCTATTAGATATCAATAAAAAAAACCAGGAAAATGTTTTTTTTTATGTTCATTCATTTTACTTCTGCAATTTTACTTTCAACAAAATTCTCTTGAGCAAAATATTTTGAGCCTTCATTGAAACAAAAAACAGTAAATTCTTTCTCAAAAACCGCAAACCAAAAACATCTTGCGTGTTTTGACTAAATAACATTTTTACTTATCAATGACTTAATTCGTATAAATGGTTTATGTTTTAAATTATGACATAAACTATTTTTAGAAGGAAAATATTAGATTAGAGGACGCTTGTTATATAAAATAATTCAGTCAAAAAAATTTTTTTAAAAATTTTTGAAAACACACATACGAATACTTTTTAGTGAATGAGAGAGTTATATTAAATCACACAATATTGTATTACAAGGGCTATTGGCAACGGATATGCTCAAATGACGAAAATGACTAAGGAGCTGGAACCCTCTCTCCTGTCTATCAAACCAACGGGAGGACATTGAGCCTTAAGGGATTTAACATTCAAAGCCCCCTTCTACATGGTGGTGTTCAGTGGTACCAGTAGTCGAACATATGGCACTCCGGTCATCAGTTCATGACTGTAATCCCTAGACACCCATTGCCACAAATAATTTATACGAGTATCCTACTAATTAAAGTAAACACAATTATAAGGGATCTCCATATGAAAAGTGGATATATGCGATTACTTCAGAATGAGTGCAGCAGTAGCAGAGCACCAAACAGGGGCACGAAGAACGGTAGGAAGCGTACATCACATACAATATTTATCAGTGAAACCTGTTAGTGATAGAAGACATTAATCGAAAGTAAAGACGTGCATTTTAAAGAGGCTTCCAGATTGAAACAAAGTGCAATAGTACTGTTTCTGATTGTAATAGGTGAATTTAATACGGACATCTATCGAGGATTAGTGGCAGTTTATGGCAAGCACTTTTTAGGTTGAACATCTAGGAACAGCAGTTTTAAAAGTTTTCAAGAAGGGCAGCAAACGATATCGGAACTTCATGAAAACTTTAAAATAATCCTTCGGGAAATATTAAAACACCCACCGCACAGTCCGGATTTGTCACACTGAGACTTCTAGGCCTTAAGGTTCCTTAAGAGAGCATTGCGTTTCTATTTGGACGATGAATTGATGAAAGCTGGCAGACTTTCTCAAGAATCCACCACGTTCTTTCTAGAGTGAAGATAGACTTGCTGCTGAAACGAGGGAACTGCTTTACAGCGCTAAAGCAATTTATTTTGATTTGAAATAAAATCATTCTTTTTACTGAGCTTTTCCACTTTTCATTTGGGCAAACCTTTTTACATGTTTATTTTTCCTCAATGATCATATATATTCTTTTCATTAAATGTGTTCCATTAATTCCTTTGAAAACTCTTTTACTCTTATAATTCAAAAGGTAGAAAGCTAAAATTCTTTATTAACTTTTTTCAGTATACCATAACAGAGAATATTATTTTTTAAAGCAAAACAGGAATTAATTAAATGTATAAAATGGATTTTTTCATTCATTTAGCAATTTATTTCCATCACCTGCGTATCAAGTAATTGCTCGAATCCGTTGAAAAATAATAATGGTTAATTTAAAGAAAATTAAGCGATCAGCATGCTGCAGTTAATTTAAATCACATACTCATTACATTAAAGAATAAATTCAGAAAATTCAGTTATATATATATATATATATATATATATAATCGTTTCTTCTCATTAATTGTATATAACAACCAGTACAATAAAAAAACATTTAGTATAAAAATTATAGTTTTATCGCTGAATACCTTATTATTTTACTAGTATATATTAAAGAGAAGAATTAAATTTGCAATCTTGGCGTCATATTTATGAAAAAAATATATATCAGTCTTACTATTTATTTCCCTTTAAATATATCCAAGTAGCTAGTTAGATAAATTCAAATACACGTATACAATGTTGCAAAATATATATTCTCCAAATTTTTTAACTATCTGAAATATAATATATATTTAAAGAAACACTAATAAAATAAATACCTTTTGTCTACCATTTCATTTACTTGAATAAAAAAATAAATTTTTTCAGTTTTTTTCGGAGTATTAGATTAATTTTTATATTAATAAAATTAAATTTCTGATTCTTCCATACTACTTTATGCTTGAAAATTTTATTAATGGTTTTTTCTTTATTCATCTTTAATTTTATAAATTAATTCTTTCTTTCAAGGTTAATAAGCCCACAACGTAACATATGTTACTTACATAAAGCTACATTAATGTTTTAACATATTTCACATTATAAAATATTTTGCTTTATAAATTATTCTTTGTTCAAATACAGATATTCTTTAAATAACAAGTAAACTACATATTATTATTTTTTGACCATCTGCTCATACTTAACAGCTTTGCTTTTAACTTTTTTCCCCACCGGCTGCATACATATGACAACTATTTCACGCGGCCTGCAATGTGAGGATTAATTGGGGGGGGGGTATGAGATCTAGGACATTTAAAACGTGAAAACTTAATCAAAATATTAAAACTTATAATTTGGTTTTATTTTAAAACTATATATATTAAACTCTATCAAATTCAACTCATGAAAAGTAGGTTTTTTATGCATTTCCTCCAGTTATGGCTCAATTTCGATTTCCTTTCAACAATGATCTCAAACCCTTGTTTGCATTCTACAGTCATAAAAACAAGTGCATCCATCCAGTATTGTGATTAGTGACGCTGACTGCGTTGACGTATGGCCTGAGTTTGAATCCCGGAGAAGTCATGAATGCTTGTAAATGTAAAGTGCCTCGTGGCATGGGGCAATCTAAATAGATATCGAGTCGCAAGTCCTCTCGTGAGTTGGTTGAAGGGTAAGAGAGGTGGAGGTCCCAGATCACCTAAGTGTTCTCCCTCAAAATTAGGTGGAACCGAGCAAATCGTATTGTTAACTGCCTGGTGCTCAAAGCTTAGGCTAACGATATGTGTAAAAATTTAGCCCCTAGCTGCGATGGATTTCGTGGACCTCGATCAGATGTCACTGTCGATCAGGTGCATAAGTAACATCAACATAAAAACAAAGTTGCCATTACTTTGATAAATTTATTTTGCTTTGGCAAACCTCACTTATTTTTATTTCAGATATTAATTTATCAATTGTAGGAAGGTGGCAAAAAGTTTTTACTGAAGTCCAGGCTAAATCAGTA
Organism: Trichonephila clavata; assembly: GCA_019973975.1. Classification (NCBI taxonomy): domain Eukaryota; kingdom Metazoa; phylum Arthropoda; class Arachnida; order Araneae; family Nephilidae; genus Trichonephila; species Trichonephila clavata. The sequence continues at coordinate 1,731 of BMAO01029584.1, read as the reverse complement.
TTATTTGAACATTTACTTGTGCATTCTTTTTCAAATTTATTCAAACACTTTTTGATTCACCTGAAAAAATAACTAATTTATTCAAAGATACATATTATTTCTTAACTATTTCATCTGTTTATCTATCTATCTATTATCTATCTATCTATGTATATATATATATATATTTATTATATATAGTTGTGTGTGTTGTGTGTGTGTGTGTGTGTAAGGATAATTAAATTAGATCTAAAATTAAATCCCTAGACCACTTTTAACTTTTATTTTCCGTTACATCTTCAAATTATATAATCTCATTCTTCCTCTTGAAGAATACATGGCCCTAACATAACTTTTATCGCGACCATTATTTTTATTACTCGTATGTCATGCTTAACTTTCAAATATACCTACCTCTTCAATAAGAAGTGTAAGAAGTGTACTTGAGAACATCTGCCTTATTCTCACAGGCAACCTTATACAAGACGCGTGTCTGTTTCTCTCTTAGCAAGCAGACGCCGAAATATTTTAGTTAAATAAAGACCATTTTACAAAAAGCCTTGGTGTTGAATCGGAAACACGACATATATATATTTTTATTTTTTATTTTCTGTTATGTTCTATATTTTATATAAATTTCTTCCATATATATATATCGAAGTAAGATGCTGCAGAAGACTAGGCAGAGAAGAAACTCACTGGTCAGGAAAGCAGACTACGAACAAATTTTTTATTTTAAAGAGTATGAAAATGATTTTTTTTTATTTAGACTTATACAATTCCATAATCGGAAATACACTTTTTAAATTAACTTTTCTATTGTATTGTTGTAAAAATGGCTATTTATTTTATAAGTGATATTCAATCGTCAATGATTTTGTATGAGTAAAATGACAGCATAGTTTGACTATTATCCAACTTCTTGTTACACACACGTACTTTCTAAAATCAAGAGATAAAATTACGAAAAATTAGAAACTGAAACATGAGACTAGTATTCTTTTAATATAAGTGCCAAATTCAAAAACTATTATACTTTCTAAAGCTTTCACAGACAATTATACAGGGTTCAGCTTTCTTTGCAAATTCCTAACCCCTCCTTTCAGATGAAAATTTATACATAATAGTAAAAGAAAAATAATTAATGAAAAAAACAAAATATTAGACGTGCATTCGAACATATATGTATATATGTATATGTGTGTGGAATTGTTGCTCAATTAAATTGTATAAATTGCATTTAAAGATATTGATAAAATAAATAAAACTGTTAGTCATTAGAAGGTGATCTGTATATTGATTGCGTATTTCAAATTACACAGAAGTCAAATCAATTTGTTTCTAGAATATAAAAAGTTTTAAATATTAATTTATAAATTGGAAGCATAATTTTCCTGTAAGTTATACATTTTATAATGCAAACAAGCTTTTTTATTACATTACTAAACAAAATTACGTTACTGAAATAGTTTAAAAGTTCGATCAATTAAATTAATCTTTAAATATATATATATAAATTCTTTTAAATTGTAAATATTTGCACTTTTAAAAAAATTATGCTGATTTTTGATAAGAACAAATATACGTACCGACGACTTCCTTTAAATAATCCTGATACGGTTTTGTAATTACGTATTGATATTTTTGCAGATTCTTTCATCACACAAGAACTAAAGTTAATAGACACAATTTACAAAAAACTACAATACTTATAGCAGTATAGAAAATAAAAATTAGAAACATTTACACACT
>BMAO01029583.1:0-22921 GCA_019973975.1 Trichonephila clavata | reverse complement strand
GCAAAGTATGAAATGCCGGCATTCTATAGAATGCCTAGGCATTGTATAAAATGCCTGACATTTTTAGGCAAAGTATGAAATATGAGATTTATTATACTTTGCCTAGGCATTGTATAGAATTCCTAGGCATTCTATAGAATGACCAAAGCTATTTAGGCAAAGTATAAAAAAAAGGTAATGATAAGACTATTATATCAATGAAATGTACATTCCTAAAAATACAAATGTTGTTTTGACAAAATAATGAGAGAGCCATTGAAAAAACTATTCAAAATTCGTATAGGAAAATAAAGTTGTACCAAACAAAATTTATATCTTTCTTATTAAGGCAAACAAAATTTTTATATGAAAAATAAGAAATTACTTGTTGCAACATGGTAGGCTTAATGAAATTTTGAATTACATTTTATTACATTTTACACGCAAAGACAATTCTCATGTTAGTACTTTATTTTACACATACCTTTGACGAATTCTTGGCCACTTCCACTGAACTGAGCAATTGAGGAATTTTGTGGTAAGGAATATATATATATATATGTGTGTGTGGGACGGCGTCTAAAGGAAGGTTCTATTTTAATGTTAAAATAAGCACGCAGAGTTAAAATAACTTAATTTATTAATAACACAACTAAAACATTTACTATTTACAAGGGGTTTTAAATAATTCGAGATAGCACCATACTAATTCCGAAAACACGTACTCTTTCTCAAAACAACGGAGAGAGTGATTTCCTCTGACCTGCCTTCGTTCAAGCTTTGGTGCAACTCTCAGTCTTTCTTTTCTGCCCCCTTTATAAATACATGACCTCATCGTATCGCGCAGCTAAAACTCACGTGGTTTCGATTAGTGGTGCCATCTCTTACAATAAAAATCAAAAGAAGTAAAAGAAAACTTGCACTCCTTTCCTACATATATATATATATATATATATAATTCTAAGCAAGTTCTTAGGGCAGTATATAAATTGTGATTTCGCATATACTTATTTTAAAATTCCTTCAGAAGTTCCAAGTCTCGATAGAAACTGTACTTTTTCTCTCCACTCATTACAAGTGCCAGTACTTTGGCATTGGGAAAAAATATCACAATACTTTTTTTTAAAAAATAATTTTTGTTTCATCTGGCAAGGTTTACAAAGGTGGATGTACAGCTCAATATTATGACGTGTAATATTTCTGCATTTGGTAGAAAGTTTTTTCAGAATTCTATTACGTCCTCAAGTGAGTGAGTGAATATTTACGTCGCACTGTTCAGCTACTCGAGGTCTTTTGGAGACGGACCTCGTAATTTTGAACCATGGTCAAGTGACGAGGACGATACCTAAAATGGCACCCCTCTCCTAACTACCACACCACACCACCGGGAGGACGTGTGAACTCTCGACAGATTTAACGTGCATCGCTTCCCTACACGGCATGTCTTCGGCGGTACAGGCATGAGCTATCACGTCCTCAAAATCCGTGACGTAATACTGTATAGCAGTGATTCCCAACCTTTTTATCTTCCTAACCGGTCAACGTTTGATAATTTTACCGTGGCCCGCTGACGGTGGGGAGTTGATTATTTATATTTTAGATTGTTTTGATTTAATAATTTAATTTTACTGAAACATGACTTCAGAATAAAATTCAGTTGCATCAAAAATGAATATTAAGTGATTTTACATGAAATATATATAAAGTGATTTATATGGAAGAGAAATGCATAAGAGAGAAATATGTACATCCCAGTAAATACAATGGAAATATTTTAATGTTCCTTGAGTGACCCGATACCATTTGATCTACAGACGTTTGCTATATTATACCGATGCCTTCTTTATATATATGTATAACAGGTTAAATGAGTGTACTTTTATTTTCTACTAACATCACATCGTAGCTGTTCAACTACCAATAATCCCTGGTTAACTTCTTAGTAGTCATTTTGGCATTTTGTGCAACAGTTATTAACTTCTAGTAAGTAATTCAAGATAAAAAAAACTTTTTTTTTGCAGCAATAACTCGAATTTTGCCCAGCTCGTCGTCGAATAGTTGTTTTATATCTATAGACCAGCGGTTGGCAACCTTTTAGCTGTAGCGTGTCAAACCAATCTACCAATATGGTTCATCGTATTGGGGCATTTGTGAAATAATTCAAAAATTGACAAATTTGTTGAGTAATTCAATGTGCCACTGAGAATGTGCCATAGGTTGCCGACCCCTGCTATAGACCACGACTCCTTCTCCTGCATCATAGCTTGCTCCTCCATTTTCACACAGCACAGGAAAAAAAATCAATTTTTTGTTGAAATAGTTTAAGTAAAATTGAGTATTTTGGCACTGCCGAACAAACCGTAATGTTCAACTGACAAATTCTGAGCCTGAGGCAAGCATTAAAAGTCTCGTGTCACGCAAGTCACGCAATATTCGAAACGAATCGGAGATGTATTTTATACTTTGCCGGTTTTTCAATAGGCATTCTATAGAATGCCTAGGCAATGTGTGAAATATGAAGCATTTCATACATTGCCGGCTAGTTTTAGGCATTCTATACAATGCCCAGTCATTGTATAAAATGCTGGATTTCATACTTTGCCGGTAACATATATATACTATACAGTTCGAATTAATTGGGACAAATGAGGGGAAAAAAAGATTTTTTTTTCTAAAACCTTAGCTTTTATTTATTATATACATTAAGTAGAATGAAAAATCTCTATATTAGTACGAAGTATATCCTCTTTTTTGCAGAAACGACCTCTTGAACACGCTTTGACATTAATTCCGCTAGTGTATCGCACATGTCCTTGACTTTATTATCGAGGGATTACTCTTGTATAGCAATTTTTATCATCTGTTCTGCTGTTGTACAATTCATCTTAGCTAAACGATTCCTTAGGATACTCCATAAGTTCTCAAAAGGATTTAGGTCTGGTGAATCACCAGCCCAAACGAGCACTTGTATTTTATTTTCCAGCGAAAAATCTGGACTGATATCGAATTGTGACAAGGAGCTAAGCCCTGTTGAAATGTTTCGTCGAATGTTATCATGAATTGAATCCTACTAAGTAATATTTCTATGTATTTGACAGAATTCATCATGGCTGTAAAAGAAACTAAATTTCTACAGTGCCGTTTGTTGTGAAAATTCCCCAAAGCATCTCCTTAGAAGGTTGTTTTACATTCTGTTGGATATGATCTGGTAGCAGAGTTTCACCTACCATTCGTGTCTTACTGCACTTGATTTGTATCCCTGCACAAATAAATGTGTTTCATCACTGAAAATTGCTTTCTTTCAGTCGTTAACAGTCCAAGATCGGTATTTTTTGGCCCGTGTTAAACGTTTTTCCATAATTTGCTGAGTTAGAAATTGCTTTGTTCTCGAGCTCATTGCCTTACGACCAACTTCCAGAAGCCTTTTGAGTACAATTTGAATATTCAACTCAACACTATACTCTAATAAATCCTTTCAAAGATCTGTGCTTGTCATCCTTGAATTTATTTTGCAATTTCTTCTTACAATTTTATCAGTTCTTGGGGTAGTTTTCCACTTGCACCCACACTTTGCTTTCCTTTTTGGTGAAGATGCTCCGGAATCTTGAAATATTCTTAAAATTCTTGAAACACTTGATGTGCCCTCACCAACTGCCTTAGCTATATCTCTCCCAGTTATAGAAATGTGCTCATCAAGTGCGATTGTTTTAGAACGCTTCCTCTGAGTAAGACCAATCTTTGAACAAGCGAAAGAAATTCGTGTTACACGGAACCAGTAGCGTAACGTTCACCCCCGCATCCTCCACGTCCCGAGGGAGGGGGCCAGGGTTCTAGGGGGCCCAAAGTCCGACCAAGTATATATGGTTTTGCAATCCTTTGTAAGATCCGGCTTGGGGCCCCAAACCTGACTTTGCAGGGGGCTCTAATGTTCTATGTTACGCCACTGCACGGTACGTAAAATTATAACCACCAGCTGCTGCACTGAAATGCCCATAACTGAGCTATTGATACACTAAAACCAGTCAAATGAGTAAATTATAGTCAAAGTCAATCCGTCACACTACCTTTAGTCAGATAAAACCGATTTCCGGCATTTCGGGACATCAATGGTAATCACATATTAACTCAGGGAAGAAAATATGTTTGTCCCAAGTAATTCGAGCAGTATAGTATGTATGTGTGTGTGTACTATCGTGTTTTTAACGCCTTATTAAAATATAAGACATTGGAATGAGTTCACAATTATAAAAATAGAAATACAAATTAGAAACTATAATTAAAAAAAATTAAGTTTTCCATTTAGATGTAGAAATCGATAACGAGAAACGCATTAACTCTTTAATTAAACATTTCATTTTAAATTAAACTTTTCGTAATTATAATTCAAGTGCTAATACTTCAGTTAATATAAATTGCTAAAATTAAAATAATTAAGTTAAAAGAACTCTCATTAAAATTATAAAAATGTACAAATGCTTTAAAAATTTTCCGAAATAATGTAAATTTTAGTATCTCTAAAATTATAATTCTAGAATGTCACAAGCTACTATTTACGGAAGAAAAAATAATTATAAAATTATGATGTTAATATCTTGTTTTCCTTTTTTCTTACGAAATATTGATGGTCATTACATTTTTTATATATTCTTAAGCTGAAGTAGTATTCTGACAAATAAAATATAAATAACATATATATTACGATGCCGATATTAATATTACATCTTCTACAATATTATTACTTAATCAAGAAAAATAAATTACTTCCTAATTTCAAAGGATGGTTCCAGAGTCAAAGAATGGCTACGATAACCGAGTTGACATGACCGAGAACTGTTCGCCGGAGTTGTAGAGCCGGGGGCTCAAAATATGCTAACAATAGGGTTGTGGAATATGACTTCTAAAAAGATAGTGTCATTGAAAACAATCTAAAAATAACAGTGTAATAGAATATTGAATTCAATCTACTGGCAATAAGTTTCTGAAACATAATTCAAGAGTAGTAAATTTGCGAAAAGTAAAAGAATTAATAAGGTATTGGAATATGAATCAGAATTAATACAGGAGTATATCATATTCAAAAACTAACAAAATGTGTGTGTAATGACAGATTTTTTATAGAGGAAAAATATTATATATATCTGATCATAAAGCAGAAAATAATAGGATATCGGTATCTGTTTCCATTCTGAATTTAATATTTTGATGTACTTGGTACTTAAATACATCTTTAATAATAATGTGATCTGCTGACCACCCAAATTGCAACATCGTGAAGGAAGCATTCAAACACTAGTGTAGCTAGTCCTGAGAATGGGTCTTGAATCAAAAATTTCTTGGGGAAGGGGGGCTTTTTTGAGAACCTTTATTATTTCACCATTTTTTTGCTTACATATGTTGGGACCCATAACATTGATACGGCGGTAGCTAAGCTTCTGCATTCAAACTGTGTGGAATTTTCATCTGCGTGTACCGCTATGGAATATACGTATGATCAGTATTTTAGTTCAGATGTATATCATGGGCGTTTGTAGCTCCATCAACAAGCGTTACATCATAGGTTCTAAACGTGGGCGATAACACCCCCTTTTGGAGATTTGAGGCTTTCAGGGGGCAGTTAAAAGACTCGGAGAAAATTAGAGGGCGTTGAGAGGGCCCGGAGGGGCTTGAGCAGATTAACCAAATATAGTCTAAAAAAGGACTAAAAAACACCCTGATTATGTACTAACAAAAGTTAACTTTAATACTGTTTACTATTTAAGGGAACCAGGATATCATATACTTTTAAAAAATCGATTTTTCAATTTTAGTTCTAAAAAATAGTGCATATTTTTCTGAACCTAAAAATGTATAATACTTATATGTTTGTTGATAAAATAGCCCTAAAATATGAAAAATAAAAATGTAAACAAATGGCCACGCCCCTTTTGACCCTTAGTTTTTTCACTTTTTCTCTCAAAAGCATATTTTTTTGCATTTAGGTACATTTTTTAAAAAAACTATTGCATATAAGATTCCAGATTTTTTATACTTCTATACAAGATGCCTATGCATATAGTAAACCTACTTTTTTTTCTATTAAAATAGTGCCGAACTTTTTAAAAATGGTTTTATGCATAAAAAAAACAGAAAAATAGAAATTTTCCAAACTTCAAAGTTTCATAATTTTTTTAAAGAAACTATACAAAATGTTCACTAAAAAATAGGTTCACTGTCTTTTGTGTATTGTTTTATATATGTGTAAAAAATATTTTGCATAAAAAAAAGATACTTTTTAAAAAAATGGTACCTAAACATAAGTATGTATTATGAGTTCTCAAAAATTATGTATTACTTAAATTAAGTAGGAAAAAAAACCTTTTGAACTAAAAAGTTATTTTGTGTAGTTCAACAGAATAATTAAATTATTTATTAAGAACGTAAAATATCTAAACTCTATTGGAAATTTAAAAAAATATATGTCTCATAAACAAAGGGTCTTAATTTTGGCATTTCATGTCCTGGTTCCCTTCCTTTCTATCCCATGTACGAAAATTCACATATTTCGATAGTTCGAAAAATGGATGTGTGAAAAACTTAAAGATTATAGAACATTCAGACCTAAATTAAATTGAATGATACAGTAAATTTTAATTTCTGTAGTGCACGTGTTGTCTTTGTCTGTGAGCAGTAGGAAAAATGTTTCGTCCACTGTATTTCATTACGTATATTATCCAAGAAATATAATTAAATATATCAACCAGGAATTAACGTGTGTTTCTTTAAGGGCTGAAACTTCTAATTTATTTATTTTGAAAGCAATAGTTTATTATGAATTACTTAGCGTCATCAAAATCCCTGCCTGTCTTTATAACAGGTAAGCTAAACTTTTATTCCACTCTTTTAAGGTATCCGAACACGTTCAGACTACTTTTTAACAAAATAGCATACTAAAACATTATAAATGCTCTTTTAGGACTCAATACCAATAAATATTACTATTTAACTATCAATATTTAAAATAAATTACCTGAATTTTACAAAAATCGCAATTATAAGTGAAATTTTAGCAATATTTTTGAAAGACTTGAAAGCACTTAGAGAAAAAAGTAATTAACATATATTAGTAAAAGTATTACTAAAACAAATTAGATGCATTTATCTAGAAAATGTACTAAAATTTTAATTTTTATTAAAATTTGAAAATTTTAGAGCTGATTGAGTAAACATTATAAGAAATGTTGCACTTTTTATGAGACCATTATTTAAATAACAAGCCATAACTCAAAAAGTATTCATACAATAAGAAATATTTTAGTACATTCTCTAGAAAATAACATAAATATCAGGTTCAAAAAGTTTTATAGAAATGCATTCGTAATATTTTGAGTTATCAGACTCGCCATGACAGATTTTGAACAAATTACATTTCCACTACTGGTAGATCAAAACCCCACTTCCGGTTTTCCAAACTTAATAAAATTGATTGTAATAGTAGAGTAGAAACAAAACAAAGTATGTTTCGTAAAGTCAAAAGATAGCTCTATTCAATAAAATAAAAAACAAAAATATCTGTCTTGACTGAATTTTGTCATTTTCAACGTGTTCGGATACCTTAAATAAAGAAGAAATTCAATAGCGTTTCAACTCCAACAATATCCTATCTATGACTAAAATATATAATATTACACACTTAAATGTATTTGTGGCAATAGCTATTTCAGATTCGCTAGTAAAATAATTGGGGCTTTAGAAAAAAAAATTAAATTAAAAAAATATATATTCTATTAGTAAAAGAATATTTTTAAAAATTTAATTCTTTGTTTTCACCATGTATTATGTACACTCTTATTTCTCTAGAGTGGGAGGAGGCGGTATCGAAATATTTACTAGAAAAGGAGGCGCCAGTTCAAAAAAAGTTGCGTTACATGAAAGAAGATAATCGTTTGGAGGTGCTGGAATTGTTTTTTTTTTTCATGTGCTGTTCGTAATCTTCTATTACATCAAATAGAGGATTACTTTTGCTATTATTCTCAAACTGAGAATTGTAAATAAGTTTGAAGAAATTAAAGAAAATTTGGGTTCTTAATCGGATTATCTTGTGAGTTTGGTGTGAATTCCAGAATATATATTCTGAAATAAAGTGAAGAAAACCCTATAAGACAATGAAAGTTTTCTTTTTTTTCTCTTCTTTTTCATTGATAAAATAACTTGTTCAAAATTTCGAATTGTGAACAGAGTAAAAAAATTGGCACATGTTTTTCAAAATATTTGAATTTCAAAAATGGATTTACAAGTTTCTTCCGTTAAATAAAGTTTAACATACACACATGCACACTCACATTTAATGTTTCATAACATTGAAAGTACTATCTCAATATCAAATATCTAATCTAATTAAATATTAGAAGTGCGTCGCAAAATTCTGAGCACGCGTAAAGTATTATTTTAAGATCATCTGATCAAATCGAATAATATTTAATTCAATCTGTTGACAGCAGTATAATATAAAACATGGTACAAGATCTATGATGTCATTGTGACGTATCCTGAATATTAATGCTTTCTCAGAAGAAAATATTTACTGAATATTTTAGGGTTACAGGAAAAAAATATATCGTGTAATAGCAATTATTTACTTTTTCTTTACCTCTAAATATATATTTTAATCTTTTTTCTCTGTTTTCTACCATTTTCTAAAATTCAATATTTCTCTGCGGGTAGGATTTTGAACTCATAAATTTGATACATTCCATTTTCTGTAGCTGCTTGTTATCTCTTTAGCGTTATGTGCGTGTTGTGTGCGTGAGTGTGTGATTAAACACTTTATAAGTTGTAGAATTTTAAATGCATTGAACTAGATTGAACTTTCAGAAGAAACAAAGAAATACATATCAAACATATTTTGTTTTTGTTTCGAATGGAATTTTCAAGTTATTAGTCAGTTACTTTTGAACATTTTATTTATCAAATCTTCTTTTCAAAGAATTCGGTTATTTTGAACAGGTCCTTAAAGCTCTATACGTCTTTTTTCATTTCTTTTATAAAACTTGTTTTGATGAGTTTTTTATACAACGTTATTTCAATCCAAAAATAAATTTGTTCATTTGTCGTTTTAATCACACACACACATTTCAATTAATCAATTGAAATTCGTAAAAATTTTGAACTTATAAAACTAAAGAATATTAACTCGAGACTTTTTTTTCTCACAATTTGATTAAAATTCTATTTCTAACTAAATTTTCCCTGTTTGGATATTCCTTGTGATCTAGACACAGTGAACTTTAGAAACTTTTAAGAAATACGAAATATGTGGCAACTTCTTAGTCAGCAAAAATGTTTTTTGATAATTATTTGCAATGTTATTAAATGAGACGAAGTTTCACGGTCAATTCTGACTTATTTAATTATTAAATTATAAAATTTTAAAGTTGTTATTTAGGTAAGAACATTTAACTTATTTAATTATTAAACAAATTTTTAATTTATTGCTTTGTTTTTAGAACTATTTAATTAATTAATTAATATTCACTGGGGAAAAAAAACGAAATTATATTCTTTATTTTGAAAAAAAAAAAATCAGAAAATTTAAATTTTTTAAAAATATGTTTCGTAGTAATTTTTATGCGTTTTTTCATTTCTTTGTTCACACACACACACGCACGCACGCACACACGCACACACGCACACACACGCACACACACACACACACACACACACATTATTTTTTCATAAATATAAACCAATAAAAATAATTTAATCTCTGATAGAATTTTTTAAATACTATTTTTTCATTCAAACACGTACTACGAAAAGTAAAAGCTGAGCAACATGGCAAATATATTTATCATTGCCAATTGAGGTGCTTATTTTTTTTCTAACATATACTTATCTACTATAATGGTTTAGAAATAAATAATATACACAATCAGCGAAAGTGTTTGCACGATAATAATCATTACTTAAAATTAATTAACCAGATTAATAACTGATCAAACACTTAAGATTAATGATGTAACCTCTAAGTTAAATTATAAAGATTTGCTTTAGCTTTAGGGGAAAAAACAACAAAGAATTCGAGTTCTAAGTACAAGGCTGAGGGTTTTTCACCTGCGTCGAATATTTAAGAGTACAATATAAGATCGTTCAAACGTTGATGAAGTTGGTGCGATGACCTCTAAAAGGTCTGAAATGATCACTCTTTCCACTAACGTCTCACCACCCGGTCGTAATTACTTTGGATTGTATCCAAAACATTTCTCGGCGGTTATTTACACTTTACATATGGGTACTTAAAAGAGATCGCAGACACTTCTATTTTTTTCTATTGTTATTATTATTGCTATTATTATAACTTTAAAATCCATTGATCTGAATTTTTAATGAAGATATGCTATAGCCAATTTATGCATTAAAATAATAAAATAATAGAAACAAAAAGATTCTTATAATAATTTTCAATTCTAAAAATTTAAGGTGACTACTTTCGGAAACGAGATTTTGAAAGGGTAAAAATGGATAATTTCTTTGATATTTAGTGTCAGTTAAATTAGAATGCAAATATTGATAAAATTGTTCAAACAATATTATTATGAGCAAAAATTATTTTAAAGCAATCTTTTGGCTAAAAAAAAAAAAGGAGAAAAAGAATGACATATTTTCAAAGTATTCTTCTTTTATGAAAAATGCTTCTGTAATAATAACATTTTACCGACATATAACCATGACTTCCATTCCGGGGCTGAACAAAATTTTTTGGAAAAAAATCACATTTTTTTTCAGAGTATTGATCAATTGAAATAATAATGGGTGGTTTTTGTTAAAATTTTTCTACTCATGTAGTAAAATATGAATCTCTCTCTCTCTCTCTCCACTTCTATAAATTATATATCTCAAAAATTTTAGTTCAACCTCATTATAGAAGTAATGCTGTATACATGACGAAATATTGTTATTATAGAAGCATTTTTCGTAACACAGGAGAATGTTTTGAAAGTACGTTATTCTTTCTTCATTTTTTTTCAAGTATATAATTTAAAAGTAGATTGATTCTTATTTTATTATATCAAAGTAGAGAACTTTTAACAAAAAATACCCGTTATAATTTCAATTCATTGTAACTAAAAATAATGGGAATTTTTCAAAAATTTTAACTTATAACCCTGGTATAGAAGTCATGGCTATATATAAATGCAAAATATTATTATTATTAAAGTATTTTCTTAAAAAGAGAATGATTTGGAAATATGTCATTTTTTCTTCATTTCTCGCTAAAAAATCGCATCAAAGTAATTTTTTCTTGTAATAATATTCTTAAAACAATTTTATATGTATATTCTAATTCAAGTGACACTAAATATTCAAAAACTATTCATTTATACCATTTTTCAAAATCACATTTCCGAACGAATTCAGAAACCTTATATTATAATTTGTTATAATGTAAAGTTAAAATTGTTACAAATTGTTGTATTATAAATTGTTATACACTTGATATACACTTTTGACTGATTATTATACACTTTTGTACTACACTTGAAAAATTATATATGATAACCCCTACTTTTAGCAGTTTCTGATTGTAAATAATGTATTTTACAAAAATGTATCACATAATTTTTTTTTTTTTTTTTGATGTTTGAACACAAAAAAAATTTTTTTACAATTTTTTTTGGAGTAGAATTTAAATTTTTTCTGTTTGAAGTTTTAAAAACATTCCAATTCAAGAATGTACGAAAAACTTTTGAAGTTCTAGCAAATTATTTAAGAACGTTTCAAAAGGACCTTTTCTTGCTTAAATTTCACTAAATTGTCTTAAATGAATTTTTCATGAATAATTTGAAATAAGAAAAAAAAATATTTAAAGAGAAATTTTCCGTAGAGAAAAAGGAATTTAAAATCTTAAGGCCTCAAAAACATTCAGAAGTGCATTTTATGTCACTAAAAAAATTTCAATATTTTAAATTGGAATTTTTTTTTTAGAGCTTCCCAAACTTTTTATCGCCACGGATTGGTCAACGTTTTGTAATTTTACCGTGGCCCACTGAGGGGAAGGGCGTTTATTGTTAAAATTTAGAGTGTTTTAATTTAATAATTTTAATTTAGTTGTATTCAAACATGTGATCAAAATAAAATAAAGTGTCACCAAAAATGAAGGTTCACTGGTTGATCGCGATCCACTTAATGCCCACGCCGGCTGTAGAACATAAAAATACCCTTTAAATTTAGGGCCCCGGACACAAATACAGGTGTGAACCATTTAAATAAAAAAATTAAATTAATAAATATAACATTACTAAATATATTTCTACAAAACAGGAAAAAATAAATAATATAAATCTGAATATATCAAATACATTAACAAATACATACACTTTAGTATCAATGTATAAGAGAATAAAAATTAATATGATTCTATTTTGCTTGATTGATTTCAACATAATTATTTTATTTACATTTAGGCTGTTTAAACTATATTTTTACAGCTATCATCTTAAAGTTGGAAAATCGCTTTTATGATACTGTGGATTATTTTTTTGCTCTACATTTGTTGTCAAAACTTGGTACGATTAATTTTTAACGTAAGCTGTAATTTTATTCAAAAGAACTTGAATCAAATATTGATATATCACAATTATATTAATGTTAAAATGGATATTGTACTGATTAAAATGAGGTTGTGTTTGGCACCGAATTCAGCGGGCCTGATCCTATGTCTGGTTGTCCGATCTTAGGGACGTTATTACAGGAGGAGGCTCGCTGCTTTGTAAACTGTGTTGATTATATCAATGCTTCTGAATTGGCAGACAAAATTAAAGTTATCAGAATGTATTGAATGTATTTTAGTCTAAATCTTCGGTTCTTATTGAGATATTATTATTTAAAACTAAATGGCCCTTGAAACAGATATAATTTTGAACTGTCAAGATTAAATATGAATTTTTTCTTTTTTTTTAGTGTTTATTGCTGTTGAAACTCCTTTTAGTTAAAAATGATATGGGAAAAGAAATACCTTTTTCACAATTTGCATTTTTGTATTTTTGCAATGAACAAAGCTCTTTGATTCATCTAACTGAATTATTGTACTGGTTAATATGTCATTGTTTTTTTCCTGTGCTGTATAATATAAGAGAAAAAAATGCAAGTTTTCGTTTGAAACATTACAATTTATGTCATACACTTAGAAATTGAAGTCCTGCAAAAAGAAAATAATAATAATAATTGTAAACATGATTCTATTTCTGCATTCATTATAGTAATATCGCACAGGTATACCACGATATAATGTACAAACATGCCTGCACTGATCCATATTATGCTTTTTAATATATACTTAGTTAATATATGAGACTTAACGAGAGATGATATATTTTAATACCTTTTGTGTAATTCAGTATTTTGCTTTTAAATTTGCGAATGAGACATCATCTATCAGTAGTCAAGTCACTTAAGCCTTTTATCTATCAGCAAAACTGCAGAAATAGGGTAGTCAGCGTATTTCTAAATAATAATAAAGCATTGTTATCATATCCTTGCGACGAACTACAACGTCCAAATGACGTGTCATGACAATTTTATGTGAATTTTATCATTTACCTTGAATTTGCGACATCTCCCCCCCCCACCTTTTTTTAAATAAGGGACTATTTTAACAACATTTTTGCTTGATTTTTGTGCTAAATGCTAGATATATATGTTACGTAGAGATTAATTTTAGTATCATAATTGCACATGTGTGTGTGTGTATTTCTTTTGCCCTCAGAAACCCAATTTCTTCATAACTTTTTCACAGTTTTTATAGGAATCCAGGCAATTTTTTAATGAATACTTGAATGTTTGTACAAATTCCATATTTTTTTAGCATTTTTAAGAATTTGATTTCAAAGCTTGATAATAAAAAAATCCTTTTCATTTTAATTAAATTTTTTTATTCCTATCTAAAATAATGCATAATTATAATTGAAGAACGACTATCAAGTAATAGCAAAACTTGATTTGATTATAAAAAAATTTATCAATATCACCTCTTACATGAATCTTTCAACAAAAATATTTTATTTTATTATATTAAAAAAAATTGCTATTGTGTACAAGAATAAATCACATATATTTGATCCTATTTTTCATTCAGTTAAAATTCCATTGGACTACTAAATATTTTTTAACTTAGAACTTGCTGCTGCCATCCAAATAAAATGCGAAGTTATAAATTGTAATTTAATATAAAATCGGAATTTTTAAAGTTCTTTTGGAAGGCATTAGAATTGCTGAATTACGAAACATACATCACATTATATTTATTTTTTTCAGTTTAGAATACTAAAGACTCAAAAACACCTGCGTATTTTAAAAGAAATATAGAATAATAACAGCAATATGTCACCCTAACACAGCGTAAAATTAACATCAAAACACATTAATTCTTTTTTTTTATTAATCTGAGTTATTTTACTTTAAAATCTATAACTACAATAAAACATTCATTTAGAATATTTTTCAACCCAATCCAGCATTTTATGATGGAAAATATTTTCAATTTACTTTAAAGTTGCCGCGATGAAACTTTTTTTTTATTTTTTGTCATATTTGTTGTAATTGAAACGTTCAATTGTTAAATATTTGTATTGTTTTCAGAATAAGAGGCATAAATGATAGACACCTGCTCCAAATAATGCAGACAGATTACATAAAGAAGGCAGACGATTATGATGCAATTTTTTCAAGTGAAATTGCTGTCATGGATCATACAATATTTCAAAGTGTGCAATCCAAGTTGAAAATTAAAATAACAAGAAATTTGTTGAAGTAACAGTTTGATAAACATTTTCAAATGGAGTATAATTGTATTTCATGTCTCTTCAAATTTGAATTGAGTTAACATGGCACACTTTTCTGTTGAGATCACGCAGGTGAAATACGTAAGGATTTCCTGGAACAATTTTCAATAACATTACAATTGCGTCTAACTTGTCCAACTGTTTTCAAATCAATTTATTGGGAACATTTTGATTACTGAAATAAAGTTTATATTGAAAATTAAATATTTTAAATATCTTTATTTATACATATATATAGGTGTGTAAAATTTTTTTTGACATTTCAAAACACTTTATATCTTACTTCTCCTTTTGGGCACGAGTTCCTTAAAATATTTTTACTGAATTTCACTTCCTTCCTAACATGCTTAAGAAATAAAAAGTACGTGAAATTGGTCTCATTTTTGCCTTGCAATGAATTTTTTATGATTTTTTCCATTCATTATATTCTGTCAATAATTCTTTCTGTTCCATTGTGAAATTTCTTAAATATCATTTCATTCTCATTCCCTGAAATTACATTAAATTTCATTAGGTATCTTTGCCTATTTTTTATCATAGGATACACGGTAGGTACATAAAAGATTTTGATTAATTTATTTGGTGGAAGTTATTAATTATTTTTGATGTATACTAAAAGTACTTTGCTAGTCTAAAGTCAATGTGTATGTTTAGATGTTTATTTAGTATGTAATTACTCTTTCGTCGAGGAAACGTATGAAACACGTAACAAGTTTCGTATACATTTGTCTCTAAAACATTTTCCTCTTATAATAAATTTTCTCAAAATTTTGAATGAGGACCTTAGATTCCCTCTATATTTCCTTAGTGTGGATTAGGGGTCACAAAATTTGTTCAATGTGAGAACCACAAATTGTAAAATTCAACGGTGTGAAAGATGTAGTGCATGGACAAAGTTACACGTTTTTTTTTTTTTTGCAACGATCACATTTTTTTACAAAATTTTAAAACGAAAATCACAAATTTCACATTTTAAGCAATAATATTTATTTTATTCACAACAGCGGAGCAACAAAGAATGTTAGGCAAAATCAGGTTTTGGCCACAAGACGGATCACACAAAGGATTCCAAAACCATAACATAACATAGGCTTTGGGCCCCTCTATAGTCCTGGGTGCCCCCCGCGTGGCAGGGGGTGTACGTTACGCCACTGATTTCACAACAATAAGTTTCGATTTTGATACTTTTGTTCAAAAACATTTAAATAGTATATATTTTAAGAATTTGTTTCGTCAGCTGTAAATCTTAAAATGTTGTACGATATTTCGATTTAATGAATACCATAAGAAGAATGTAAGGATGCTGACAATAATATGAATGAATAAATTACATATTTGTTTTATTTCATGAATTTGTATCCAAAACTCAGTTACAGACAAAAAAGTTCACAAACAAAAAAGTTTTGCGCAATTTCTCACGAGCTGCGGTTGGATATCTCTGATATAAACTGAAATCCAACGCAAAAACAACTTATACTTCCATGTCCAGTCCTTTTTTATTTTTCCAACAACTTAGCATCCACTATTATGTGTTCTTTCAGTATCGGTAAATTTCAACTATTCATGAAACATGCACCTCTTAAAATTCTTACACAGAACTGTGGTAAAAAAAAATGCCCCCAATGATTCGTTCACTTGCGTCAATTTTCGAGAATATCACGAAGAACATCTCACATTGCTATTAAATGACCTTGGATGATGAAGAATCGAATCATCTGTTTAATATTGCAATATAGCAGAGTAACACTCTACTTCTTCGAGTTCATTATACAATTATTCAATGCCATTGCAATTTACTATAAAAAGAAGAATCCATTTGCATCAAAAATCCATTATTACGCGCGCCACGTGTATACTCAGGGTTAAGTTCATTGCTTCAATCCTTTCAGGGGAAACAGTTCACTCGGTAAGTCATAAGAATATCATGCATAATGACCTTTTTTACACACCGTTATGAAATTTGCTTTATTTTTTTTCTTTGGGTCAAAAGGAATTATTCTGCGTTAGTTATTCGGCAGCAATGTTTTAATTCTTCCGTTTGCCATTTTTTTTCGCTCGCCTAAATATCGATCAAATTGAGTTAATTTGTGATTTTCTTGGGTAATTTAAAAAGTTTTCCTCTGTTTTTTAGCTAAAAAAACTCTCCCTTATTGGAGTATTAAATACTACGAAAGAACAAATATGGGGGGGGGGGGGAGCTTTAAAAAAGAATCCGGAAAACTGTGTAAAGACGACGAAAACGTTTTTTAACCCTTACACAGAAAGAACGCTCAAACATTAAAAAAAAAACATTTCTGTCCTCAATTATGTTTTAAAAAACTTTTATTTGATGATTATATATGATTTATTTATTCATACATATCTCTTTAATAAAGATTCATTAATATGTAGAAATTTTAGAAATTCATTATTTGATAATTAATATGCGTTACCTGCGTTATACACACGCATAATAATTTTAAAAAAATCCAGGAAGATTAAATGAAAGAAACGATTGCGGCCCTTCAAAGCAGTACTCACCAACTCCCGGGCCGTGGATCAAATGGTACAGGGCCGCCCAAGAAACATTAAATTATTTCCATTTTATTTGCTGTGTTGTATTTCCCGGGGTTGTGCTACCTTCTATGGAAGTCACTTTGTATTCCATTCCATTTAAATCACTATCTTCGTTTTTTGGTGATTTTTTTTTTCTGAAGGAATGTTTGAATACAATTAAATTAAAAATATTAAATCCAAACGCTCTAAAATACAATGTTACAACCTGAGGGGGCCGTTGTAAAATTATCAAACGTTGATCGGTCCGCGGCTACAAAAAGATAGGGGAGCACTGCTTTCAAGTACGGTTAAATAGATTTCCAAAAATCGAAAATAATATAGTAGGTCTGATGCATATTAAAACTGTCCCTGCTCCAAGTCTAAATGTTGATGATGATTTTTTGTGGATATTTGGATCATTGAAGCCCTCGTTAGAAATAAGGCTATCAGATACTTTTTTGTAAGGAAATTTACCTAAGTAATAATATTTTGGATTTAATAATCCGTATAGTACTTGATAATCTCTCTCCCCTATCGGAATTTCAAATACTACGGAAGAACAAAGGTACGAATAATAGTTTAATAAAGTCAAATGACTAATAGTTTATTAATTTCGAAATTCGAAGTTACTCGAGGGCTTTTATTGACGGACCTCGTAATTCTGAACTATGATCAAGTGACGAAGACAGTGGCCGAAACAGGAATTTTTCAGGGGGGAGGGGGAGGGCATGGTTGAAAATCCACCATTTTCGTATCATGCTCCAATGTACCACCCAACATATTTTTTTTGTCGATTTTCGGCAACAAAAAACAGTACAAAAATAATTTTTGAATAAATAATTAACATTAATTAAGAAAATTAATTTTTATGATAAATACTTAATTAAATTTGATGTGCTATTTACTTAGGATTGTAATCAATCAATCAAAAAAACAACAACAACAAGGGTTTGGGGGGAAGGGGAGTCCGGTCTGTCTGTCATACTGTCTTTATTATTGTTTATTGATTAAACCAGGGGTGCGGAAGGCAAATAGTGACCCATGAATCGCATGCGCCAAAATGGATTCAGGCTTAGGCCTGCGAGGCCCTAACTAACCTAGGGCGGCAAATTTTTAGGGACGCTAAAATTTTCGAAGCTGCAAAAATTTGAAAACAATTTTGTTTTTTATCAACTGTAAGACCGAATATTTAACCCTTCTTTTCTTGCTTTGACAATTCAAGTTGTCAACATTAAAAGGGTCGAACTATTTTTTTAAAAATAATTAATCGTGTAAGTAGTAAATTTTAAAATATCTAACAAAAAAAATAGGTACTATATAAAAAGTTTTTCTTTAAGTATAGCATTTTTCTATTGATGTTAGATTTTTCATAAATTTTTCTTTAAAAATCTAAATGTAGCGTTTGTTTACTCATCATAACGCAAAATTTTTCTTCACCATATTTAATTATACCTTTGGCCAGTTACATAATAACTTTATTATTATTACTTTTTTAATTTCGCGTAAAAATTGTATAATTTTACGTATTGTGAGGCGTTTTTCAAAGATGACCATGATCAATTTAGAAAGGTCGCAATATAACTTGGAAAATCACAAAAGTATAAAGAAATAGGCCTCGAAACAAAAAAATTTAATTCGAATCCATTTTTACTATTCATATTATTATTATATAAGAGCGTCAAATTAACGTGGGCCTAGGGCACTATCGAACCAAAATCCGTTTCTGCATCAGTCGCCTGCAAAGAGTTTATTTTGTGGTCTTCCAAGATAATCGGACAAGGCAAATTTCTCTTATTAAACTCATTAAAAAATTAATGTGCTGTTAGCGATAGATGATGCGAAATTAGCACAAAGAATTAACTGACTGCCCTTTTTAATTTAACTTGTATGTATTCATTTTCAAATACAATTTGTACATTTTCCGGGGTGCAAAGATGACTAATAAATGCAATCATTTAAAAAAGGTGCAGCCCGCCAATATCATCCGCATCCACAATGTGACCCTTGAGGTAAAAAAAATTTCCACCTCTAGATTAAACAGGAAATGGTTATTATTAGGTGCGTAATATACAGATACAAAAATATTAACTTAAGTATCTAATTAAAATTTTACATCACTTTAAAGATTTTAAACTTTTTTTACACTTTTTAAGATATTTTATTTTCATTATTCATAACCATTGCTGGATACTCAAACATAATTCATATTATTCTTTTTTTAAAAAAATTTTTAAGTAAATTTTTTTAGTATTTATATTTTGAGTATAAGGCTTATTTGTGTTATAACAATTTGTGCTTTAGTCAATATTTTAAACGGTGTTTTTTCTGTTTTAGTAAGGAAATAATATTCTTCATTTGACTTGTTGCATGAAATTTGATCATGTTTGGAAACGATAATAAAAAAAATATTTTTTTTCCTTCACATATTTAATATTATTATTTTTCTAAAAGAAAGGGAGATTTAATGACAAAGAAGCAACGAAGCTTTGTTACATTTCTTCCATAATATTCTAAAGCAGGAACATAAAACCTGAGTTTTAATATAATGTAAAGATGTGACAATTATACAAATTCTCAATTGTTGTACTCAATTATACAAATGTCTTCGTATTTACCTTTGAAAGGAAAGAGGAAAACGAATACCATTTAAGACGTATTTTAATTGATTTACGAAAAGATTTATTGTTTAACATAATTCAATAATAGTTTGATTATTATCGCCTTGATACTATCGCTGATTAATTTTACCTTGATTATTGATTAACATCTATGTCTTTATAATATATTGATAATAAATATATCTACTATTGTGCTAAGAGATGGCAGCACTAACCAATTTAGAAATTACTCAAGCAGCATAAAACTTAAAATAAAAGAACCTCAAATCAAAAACATTTTATTGTAAAAAAAATTTCCTTAGAAAATAAGAATAACATATTTTGAGTTTTGTATCCTATAAAGAATACAGTATTTTATTAAAGCAAATAATCAATCTATTTCGGACAAGAAAATGTTTCTATGTTCATCTACTACATTAAAATGTTAAATATGTTTATCCATGTTTAAAATAAAAAAAATGCCTCTTAAGGAATATTTCTAAACTTTAAAGATGTGCATTTTAATGCATGTATTTCAACTTCATGAATTTATATGAATATCGATGCATCTTTTTGCTTGAAATATGAGTTTCGACTTAGTTGTGACTGACATCAGCTGATGAAGATGGGCGTAATTGAAATACACATTGCTTTGATTTACAAAACGTTATTTCATTAGATAAATATGGCAAGTATTTTGTGAAATAATGTTGAATACCATATTAATATATACAAAACATAATGAGTTCGAGCGAGGGAAAAAAATTTAACTTTTAGAAAATGTATTAACGCATATTGAAACATGGGGTTTCCTCTTTTGTTTTCTTTTTGTTGAATTATATCTAAAATTTGTTTGCAGTGCTCAGAACGATCAACTATATTGATCCAATAGAAGAATAATTAAATTCAACACAATGGGAAAAGTTGTTTCTTCGGTAGTGTACCAAAATATTTGAAGATTCAATCAAATCGATTAAATTAATCAAGAGAGATTTTATGAACATCATTGTATTTTAGTTGTAAATCGTCAGTACATAATAATTTTTTTTTTCAAACACACATTGGTTTTCGATTTTTATTTTGCTACAAAATGAAAGGCATCACTTGCAAGTATGTAATAAACAAATCAATAGGAGAAATTGGTGAAATAATGATAGAATGAGCAAAAAATAATTTGTGCGAAGATTTTATAATTGTTAAGGGGGTTCGGCACGTCTATAGGAGCTCATGTTAAATTGCGTAAGTTTATGTACTTTTTCTCAGAAACTACTTACTTCTCATGGATAAATTTTTTACAGAAGGTTATGTGTACTAAAAACAAAACTTTAACGAAGGGGTTTGTTTTTTTGTTAAAAACCAAAGCAATTATAAATTTTTTAAAAAAAAGTCCAATTTGTTTCCCTAAAATATAAAAAAAAAACCCTTATCTAAAAAAGTTTGCAGATATATCTAATTCCTTCCATTATATAAAATGTGTAAAATGTTAAAAGTATGCTCACTGAAAATTTGAGGATTATATAATGAGTAGTGGAGAAAAAGGTACATAAAGTGAAAAATATTACATTTTGAGAAAACACACATTGTTTCTCAAGTTAAACTAAAAATTTGTAACTTTTTTTAGTACCTTCCAGAAGCATATGAAGCATTTTCTTTACCCTTTGAGTCTACAAGACTCTTCTAACTATTTCTTTCATTATTTTGAACCATTTTGCTCTTTTTGGATCTCAAGATGATTTGGTTGGGCTACATGAATCCTACGTGCATCTGATTTTTTGAAGCATGACACACAGTTATAACTTGGATCAATATCACACTGTTTTAAGATCTATAATTTTGCTACATGACTCACATTGAACTGTGTAATAACCATATTTATGCATAATTTTAGGGTTTTTAATTTCACAAAGTTGATCTTGGAATCACTGACCATATGGTGTTATTAACACTATACCGTGTACTCATACACTTTTGGATATACCCAATAAACTCTAATTTTACAAGCTTTCATTTAACTTGCAATGTATGTATGTATGCAATTTGTTCGGGTGGCATATTGCAACTCAATTTTAAAGCTGATATCTTCAGCCGATTTAGCTGAAATTTTGTATATATGTTTAGTTTGGATGACAATACATGTTTTGACCATTTATATTCCGATGTTGCAATTAGTTAAGAAGATATTAATTAAAAACCTTAAGACGCATAATTGTCTTACCCCTGTGGGTTGCTTATTCCGCTGTGCTCAAAGACGCAAAATGAACCAAAAGAGGATTTTGTTTTTGGAGTTTTGACGTTTTTTAAATAGCGATCTTATTTTTTTAATAAAACTCAGACAAAAAATAATTACAGAATCGGAAAGATCATTTATTTCGCCACGATACGGTATGATTTTTTTTTATAAAATAATAATAATTGTATTTTTTACGATTTTTTAAAAAAAATGAGTCAAAATCGATGCGTTTTTATGAAAATGATGTCTAAATTGTTGCGCATGAATTTTTTTTCGCTTAAATGAATCGTCATTCCGTACTAAAACAGCTCATGCTTTGCTCTTTTAGAATCTGCTATTTAAAAAATAAAATGCCGAAAACTTTTTTTTTAATTAAACATGTAATTAAACTTTTTTTTCGTGTGTAAACAATATAATCCAAGATTTGTACGAAGATTGAAAAAAATTGCTTAAAAATTACGGATTAAATTTTTGTTTTTGTTTTTCGTCTAATGCGCCTTTTTTAAGAATTCTTTTACTACTGTTCGAAATTAACTGGCAAACGACCTTGCAACAGTGATGCGTTGAATGAGACGAACAGACTTAGAAAACTGCCCAGCGAAAACTAAAAAGTAAAAAATAAATTAAAAGTAAAAAAACTTGTTTAAAAACAAGCTTTTATTTAAACGCGCTAAAAAGAATTAAATAAATTTTCCTTTAAAAGTTATTTTACTATCAACTTATAACGTCATGACACAATTTATATGATATAAAAGCTTATCGCG
>BMAO01029582.1:0-67902 GCA_019973975.1 Trichonephila clavata | reverse complement strand
GGAAATCGGGGTTGCCAACTTGGTGATTCTTGCGATAATACTTAAGTATCCTATTTCTTTATGTAGCATTTGCAGTTTATGCTGATTGTTTTTAAGACAGGATATTAAAATTTTTGGGGAAAGTGCAGAATCACCTACTGCTTGGCGCGATTTAAAAAAATTGCCAACTTGGGCGCGCTCTCGTGTGTTGTCCTTCGGAGTTGCAACATATCCAGAAAACGTAATGCAAGAGTGTGACATTGTCGGTTACTACAATTGCGAAAAGCACAAAAAGTAAGTGGTAATTCTGCACTTTAGCCAAATTTTTAAAAATAATTCTTTGATTTTTTAAAACACTTTTATTTGATTCATATTTCATGCAAGATCATTAAACCAGTTGATTGTATATAGTTATTTATAATACTCAGTGAAGAATTATATTTTAATTTTCATTTTCAATTCTCATTACTTCGAATATATTTACTCAGAACTTCCTTCTTCAGAATGATTTGTGTTCTTATCTTTAAATAGGCTTTTGAAAACTGCCATTTTTTCGCGTTCCAAATCAATGAATTCTTTTCGAAATTTTATCAAAGATCTGGCTTTTCTTCTATCGTTCTCCATACCTGTATTCCTTTTTGAACCAGGATTAATGAGATCGTCAAACCAAACGAGAAGAGCTCTATCCTTTCGTTTCAAATTCTTCAAATCGACAGTAATATTCAAATGCTCATTTCTTGTTCTAGAAATTTTAAATGGACTTTTGGCCTTCGATTCATTCTGAGGTGTAACTTTCATCTTTTTCGCATTTTTATTTTTGTCCAGTTTTTCACAATTCTGGGAAGTCATTTTGGTTGATGGCAATTGTGTTTTTCTAACCGTTTTTGAGCACCTTTTCAATTTTTTTGTTCCTGAATTTTTAGAATTTTTGCTAACATTTTTATTGGCATCTTTAGTTTCTTCTGGTTTTGTGAACAGACCTTCTTCTGACACAGAAAATGGAGCACTTCCTTTTTCCAACGATTCTTCATTCTCTTCATCACTTATATTATAATTTTCATCATCAGTAACACCTTCTGGTTGTAATCTTGCCATATCTCGAAGCCATTGAATTATTGCTGCATCTTTTTCAGTAGCTGGACGTCTGGCAATCATGTTCTGTTCAATAGATTCAGAAGGTTGCAATCTTCCTTCGATCAGATTGGATTTTTCAGTTCCACTCGAAGAAAAATAACTCTGACTAAAATTTTCATCTTCATCTCTTTCAGTCATATAGTTTTTTCTAAAGGTAGCATTTAAAGTTGTTGGTGATTTCGGAGCAATCGACCACTGTTTCCGTCGCCTTCTACTGAAATTATTTTTCCCATTCGTATTCAGAAAGCTGTTATTGGATGAAATTATGTGTACACCTCCCTGTCCATTGTCGAAGATTTCTGTATCTCCAGAACTTTCGGTATTTCTTTGAATGGGACGTTTATTGACACGTAGATTTAAAAATCTGTGAATTTCACTGCCATCATTCACATTTAAGTTTGATCTAGTTACATCGAAAGGATTCATCCTATTTTGGAAGGATTTGCTTTTTATTTTAAAACTTGAAGATGCTTTCTTGGTTTCCTTTGGTAATCCATAAGTATTTCGTTCGAACTCACGTACTTTTTGTTTTTCAAAAGCAAATCGGATTCGGTTAATGTGACTTGCTTGGGATTCCTTACGCAATTCTTCAATTTTAGTGCTTGATTGTGAGTGTTCGGAGTCTTCATGAACAAATTCTTCACTCGTTAGGTCATATATATTCATATTTCAATAATTATGCTGTTTTTTAAATGACAAAATGTAGCCAAAAATTACAAACCAGTTAAGAATTACAGATTTTTTTTTAGATTTTTTTATCTGAAATCTGATATTAGTAATTTATAATTTTAGCTATTAAATTAATAAGCTGAGGATTTAGGTTGGCTAAACTATCAGTCTGACTTTCTGTATTTAAGTGAAAGAATTTAGAAATATATGAAAAAGCTGATGAGTCACTGAAGAACTGTCGTTATTTTAATATTAAGTCACGTTCATTACGATGTAAATAAATATAACGTAATGCTTCCACTTCGTAAAAAAAATTGGAAAATTCAATTTAATTAATAAGAAATCTATGAAAAATAAAATTGAAATACTAAAAAATTTTCAAATAAGAAGAATAATGGATAAATGTTATTTTAAGCTTAAATACAACGATATTAATAAAATGCCATTTTAAGTACTATCTATAAAACAAATGACTGAACTTTAATATGCAATTCCTGTTTTCGAGTGGCATCAATACGAGGAAAAGCAAAAATATTTTTCACAAGTTAAAATATTCCAATCTGTATATTATATAATCTGTTAAAAAATTCCAAGAAATCTGTATATTATATAAAAATAATTGATTATTTTGGTACTAACGCATCATACTGTCAATGAATTTCTCCAAATGAAAAAACATCGCCAATTCAAAAGAAGTCGCCAAATGCTATCATTATCATTGTTTTGGAACAAGTGCGAGAGAAACGGTTTTCCTCTATTAGCTGCATATCGTGGCATTTGGCTTGGCATATTCTTTTGATTTGAAAAAAAAATTGCTCGATGGTATAATGCGTAAGTACCAATGTGTTTTTTCTGATATCAGTATTGGATTCAAAACCCGCAGAGCTTTTATTAAGAAAACTGACATGTTGTTTATGTATGAGCTATAATTTAATTTGCCTTCCATTAATTTAGCCAAGTAAACTAATCTCGAAGGAAAATAATAATTTTTTTTTGCAGAATGAATAGAAGGGCCAATGATTTCAAAAATTTTACTGGTAAATTTATATTATATATATATATTTCTGACAAAACCGTGTCACGTATTTTCAATTCAAAAATGACATTTTAACTAATTTTTCCCCCGTAATGTTTTTTTTTTAAATTTTAGCTTTGTTTTTCTTTTATGTTTTCTAGAAAGTGCCTAAAAATTGGCTAAATTATTAAGAAAGAGAACTGTCAAACGAAACTAATGCCGCCATCTTATATTAAGAAAACATGCTAATTTTTTTTTAATGGAGTGAAAAGTAGTATGGGGTTATAACGGGAAAATATTTTAAGATCTTTTAATAGTATCTGGAATGAACAACGATAGTTGTGTGTATGTGTGATACCCTGTTAGTTAGCGCTTATTGTGTTATGTCAGTAATTATTGCGTTATGGTGTCAAACCATTGTATAAGATAATTTGATTTTTTTTAAAAACTACGTTGTTCTTTTCGAATATGTTGGCAACAGATTTCGTAATGGGCTGAGGGTTGCAGCTCAGATGACACCCTATTCTTCAAACTTCCACACCACACAAACTTGACATTCAATAGGTTTAATGTGCATGAGTTAATCTTCTATAAAGTCACCAGCTGTAGCACTGGAAATAATAGCATTACACCCTCAAAATGTGTTAATATATTATGAATAACTGAAAAACTTTGAAAGTAGAGCAATTTTATAAGGTACGGGAAATCATATATTTCACAGGACTTTGAGTCTCGACAGATTTCAAGAATCGCATCCTCTACACAACGGATCTTTAGTGGTACCTCGTCTCGAACCGGTGACCCGACAACGCCGGCCACGATCAGGACCACTTGACTACCGTGGCTTCATTATATAAAATGAAAGAGGCTAAAACACATTAAACATGTTGTAGTTTCAAAGTTCTTTTAACATCATACAGCGGATATTTGAAAAATGAAGTGCTAGGTCACGTGTCTTCATTTAATGTGCACCTGATAATAATATAAAAAAGATATTTATACGATATCTCTTTGGGATCTACTCTATTTCAATTCCTACTATTAGCTCACTCTCTCCCTTTATATATATATGTAGGAAAGGAGTGCAAGTTTTCTTTTATTTCTTTTGATTTTTATTGTAAGAGATGGCACCACTAATCGAAACCACGTGAGTTTTAGCTGCGCGATACGATGAGGTCATGTATTTATGAGGTGGCAGAAAAGAAACTGAGAGTGGCACCAAAGCTTGAACGAGGGCAGGTCAGAGGAAATCGGTCTCTCTGTTGTTTTGAGAAAGAGTACGTGTTTTCGGAATTGGTATGGTGCTATCTCGAATTATTTAAAACCCCTTGTAGATAGTAAATGTTTTAGTTGTGTTTTTAATAAATTAAGTTATTTTAACTCTGCGTGCTTATTTTAACATTAAAAATCGAACCTTTCCCTAGACGCCGTCCCACAAATTGGGGGTTCGACCGAGAATTTTAAACTATTCAAAGTTTTATCTAAGAGCATTTTTTAAAAGTTTTACCTCCTCATCGATTTTTAATTTCCTGAGTGGTACATAGACCTTGCCTTGCATCAAATAGAGACCCGGCGAAACCTTCAGCTGGATAAGAAATTTTACGAGCGATACGGAAGTCTTACGAGCAATATGGAGATTCTGCGAGTGATACGGAAATACTTCAGCAAGAACAGTCAACAGGAGGAAGGGGTCCATTGACTTGGTTAGAAACACAGAATCTTGGCGAATTTCCACGTCAGCTGCAGTCAACCAAAACTGGAAGCCCAGCGACTCAACGAGATACTGAACGAATTGAATGGGATTACCTTGATCATTGAGGTCAACACTGACGAGAGAACCTTTGGAACTGCATCGAATTGCGAGTTATCAACACGAAACAAGATTTCCTGTGTCATTAAAGTCAACGTAAAGTGTCTTCAGAATTACATTGAATTGTGCTAGTATCCTTTTTTTGGTATTGTGTGAGTAATAAGCGAAAATTAAATAAATGATTTTGTGTGTATATTTCCTGTTCTGTGAATCTGAAATTGAATTTTGAAGTACTAGGTACTATTATTGGCTTAATTGCAGACATAGATATTTGATGTTCTTTTAGTTTTGGATTAATAACTGAGTACTTTCCGTGTTTTTTCTTAGTAATCTATTTTCGATAAATGAGAGGAACGCGTCGTTTTTTTAATAAAAAATAAAATTGATATTAACTGTAATACTGTTGTGTTTTGCAAAAGGATTTAGGTTCCGGGAATTCTTTAAAAAGTCAATTTTTGTCTATAATTGTTTATAATTGATAATTGCATCTTATTTAAATTATCTTTTGTTTCTTTTTAGGTAAGTAAACTTTTTGCGTGTCATTTCAATAGTTTTGTCTCATTTAACTTGGGTAAAAATTTAAGTTGTTCTCTGGGTCACCATTCTGAGTATAAAAATGGCATTCTTACTCGTGAAAAAGAAAGAGGATTTGGTGTCACTCGCCGAGGATTTGGATCTTACTATCGAAGCAGGTATCACAAAATTGAAGTTAAAGGAGCTGATCGTAAAAAGCCCAGATTACGTTGAAGACGATGTTAAAAAGATGCTTGATAGCATAGTGGAGGAACGTACAAAAAGAGAAGAGAGAGAAAGGGCTGAGAGGGAGAGAGAGGATATGCGAAAAGAAGAGAGAGAAAGACGAGAGTACGAATTAGAGAAGTTGCGAATACAAGCGCAACAGACTGCCGGTATGCCGAATAACACCGAAAACGTTCAAGCATCGAATAAACTGATTCACGAAACTTTTCATAAGTTTAATATGAAGGAAGATATTGGTTTGAATCTTACCTTATTTGAGCGTCATGCAGAACTAACTTTCTTACCGAAAAAAGATTGGGTTCAAAAACTTATAGGTTTAATACCCGTCGAAATTGCCCATCTGATCGCAAGAGAACCAACTGATAAGTGTAATGATTACGATCATGTAAAGGATTTGCTCTTACAAAGATTTAAATTATCTCTCTCCGGAAAAATTTCGTCAGTTATTTTTGTTTCACCAAAAGTCCGATGAACGAACATGGCAAGATTTTCAACACGAATTACAGACGTATTTTAATGGATGGACTTTGGGCTTAAAAGTTAACACCTACGACCAATTACGAGAATTAATCATAGCCGATCAAATGAAGAAGAGGGCGCCGTATGATTTTCAGGAACACTTTTTGGACGAATGGTCTACTATTAACTCATCTATTGAGCTAGCGAAAAAATTTGAAGATTATGAGGACGTCCGAAGAACTATAGGGCCAAAGCAGTTAAACTCATTTGCTAAGAGATCAAACAATAACGATAATTGTTCTCAAAGGCAAGAACGTTTTCACCTTGGAAATAATTGGAATGATAGAAAATGCTTTCAATCGATGAGAACTTACGATAAAAGAGTTAAACAGGTAACATGTAGCTACTGCAGGGGACCAGGTCACTATGCCGTAGATTGTACAAAGCGCAACAAGGGTACGAAAATCAATAAATCTTCAAGCTCTCCGGTCCAGATCTGTTCTCGAATTCAGCAAGACAGAATTAAGACCAGGAAAATAACCATCGGAAACAAGACTTTTGAGGCTCTAATCGACCCAGGAAGCTCAGTTTCGCTCATTCGTGAAGATGTAAGCAAAGGAATAATCGAGCAATCGAAGCTCTCGAAGGACATTGTCGTGTTATCTGGATTGGGAAAGTACGAAGTCAAAACAAAAGGATCGTTCCAACGAGAAATCGAATTGGATGGAGAGAAATATTCTGTAATATGGCATGTCGTGCCTGCGGTGCATTTGGAGTTACAGGAGTGATAGGATCGGTCACTTTTGAACAAGCTTTTGTTCGGTTTGATAAAAAAGGTGTTTATTTCCGTAAACACGAAGAGAAGGTGTGGTTTGTGAATACACAGGTTGATGAAGCAAGAACTGAAGACGAAATCAAAGTTAAACATGTTATCAATCCTCGAATAAGAAAGGAACTCTCTGAACTAATCAACAGCTATACACCTAAGAAGACCGAAACGACAAATGTGTCCATGAGAATTATCCTGAAGGATGATATACCAGTTTACCAAACAGCACGCCGTTTGTCGTTTCTGGAGAATCAGACCGTCAACAAGCAGATCGACGAATGGTTGGATAAGGGAATCGTGAGACCAAGCTCTTCTGAATATGCAAGTCCAATCGTGTTAGTCAAGAAGAAAGACGGTACCGACAGACTATGCATTGACTATAGGAAACTGAACCGAAAACTAATCAAGGATCGCTTCCCCTTGCCACTGATAGAGGACGTATTGGATAGGCTGCAAGACGCCAAAGTGTATTCCACGTTAGACTTAAAGAATGGGTTTTTTCATGTCGACGTAAACGAGGATTGCAAGCATTTCCCCTCCTTTGTTGTACCAGACAGGCAGTTCGAATTCAATAAGGTACCTTTTGGTCTCAGTACAAGCCCAAGCGTATTCCAAAGATATGTGTACAGCATTTTTAGGGAACTCATGCGAAAAGGCATCGTAATAATTTATTTGGACGATTTGATCGTTCCAGCTAAAGATGAGGAAGAAGGTATGGAAAAACTAAAGAAGGTGTTTGAGGTCGCATCCAGATATGGGTTGGAGATCAAGTTTGAAAAATGTCAGTTTTTAAAACGAAAGGTGGAATTTTTGGGTCACGTTGTCGAAAATGGAACGGTGCGCCCAGCAGTTGCAAAAACGATAGCTGTCAAGAGGTTTCCTGTACCACCGACTGTCAAGCAAGTCCAAAGCTTTTTAGGACTCACTGGCTATTTTCAAAAATTTATTCCGTCATACTCTAAAATAGCGAAACCTTTGAGTGATCTAATTAGAAACGACAATCTATTTGTCTTTGAACGACCTCAAATAGAAGCATTTGAAAAGCTCAGGCAATTGTTGACTGAAAGTCCAGTATTAAGTATTTTCCAGCAGGGAAAAACAACCGAATTGCACACGGACGCAAGTCAACAAGGCTATGGAGCCGTCTTACTCCAAGAGGCAGAAGATGGAAAATTGCATCCTGTTCAATACATGTCTAAGAAAACTACTCCGGCAGAGGAGAAGTATAGCAGCTATGAACTTGAAGTTCTTGCTGTTGTCAACGCTTTAAAGAAATTTCGTACCTACCTTATGGGAAATCATTTCAAAGTCATAACGGATTGCTCAGCGTTTCAAAAGACATGTACAAAAAGGATTTGGTTACTCGTATAGCGCGATGGGCATTATTGCTGGAAGAGTTTGATTATGAAATTGTGCATCGTTCCGGCCAGATAATGCAACATGTGGATGCCCTTAGCAGATATCCAGTCGCAATAATTACTAACGATACTCTAACCACAAGATTAAAAAGGGCACAACAAGAGGATGAATACACTCAGAGTCTAAGGTCACTGATTGAAACAAACAGCAATTCAGACTTTTTCGATAAAAACGAAATACTTTACAAATATGTTGAAAGTCGTGAATTGATAGTTGTACCAAGAGATATGCAAACTGAGATAATTAAGTTAGCACATGAGAAGGGACATTTCTCCGTTGCCAAGACTGAAGGAGTTGTCAAACAAGAATTTTTCATTCCCAATTTGAGCAAGCAGGTGCAGAATGTAATTGTTAACTGTGTGCCATGTATTTTGACCAACAAAAAGAGTGGAAAAAAGGATGGATTCCTCAATCCCATTCTTAAAGAGGATGTGCCATTAAGTACTTATCACGTCGATTTTTTATTGGACCTTTGCCTTCTACTAACAAGAAATATCAGCATATTCTCACAATAGTGGATGCTTTTACAAAATTTACCTGGCTTTATCCCGTTAGATCTACTTCCGCAGAAGATACTTTGGATAAATTAAAATTGCAACAAAAGACTTTTGGTAATCCCAAGAGAATAATAACAGACAGAGGCTCTGCTTTTACTTCTGGAGCTTTTGGAGATTATTATACTAATGAAAACATTCAACATTTGCAAATCGCCACCGGAGTACCCAGAGGGAATGGCCAAGTCGAGAGAATACACCGAACTATTATTCCCGTTTTGACCAAGCTGTCAATTGAGGAGTCTACCAAGTGGTTCAAGTTCGTAAACCCACTTCAAAGAATTTTAAATTGTACATTTAATCATAGTACTAAGTGGTCTCCATTTGAATTATTAATTGGCGTCACCATGAGAAACAAGGAAGACCTTCGCCTGAGGGAGTTACTAATGGACGAAATGATGGAGGAATTTCGAGAACAGAGGAACCAATTACGACAAGACGCAAAGAAAAATATCCAGAAGATACAGGCAGAGAATAAAAGAACCTATGACAGGAAGAGCAGGAAGGCCCCTAACTACCAGATGGGTGACTTGGTGGTCATTCAGAGAACACAATTTGGGACAGGTTTGAAACTAAGGCCTAGGTTTTTGGGACCATATAGAATAGTTAAAGTAAAACCTAGAGATAGATATGATTTAGAGAAAGTGGGTGATCATGAGGGACCTAAGATAACAAATTCATCTGCTGATTTAATGAAATTTTACTCACCATGATGATGTATTTTTATAAAAAGCGTTTCCTATTCTTTTTAAAAGAACATAATGTGTATTAATGTGTTTTGTTTTCTTTGCTATTAATATTTCATTTTTGAGAGTTGTATCCTTATTTTTAAATTTGAATGTCTATCTTGGAATTTTTATCTCCGATTAATATTAATTTTGCAGAGGCCTATATTTTATTACATGGTATGTAAAATCACTGAGGTCAGTGATTCCCAGGATGGCCGAACTTGTAGGAAAGGAGTGCAAGTTTTCTTTTATTTCTTTTGATTTTTATTGTAAGAGATGGCATCACTAATCGAAACCACGTGAGTTTTAGCTGCGCGATACGATGAGGTCATGTATTTATGAGGTGGCAGAAAAGAAACTGAGAGTGGCACCAAAACTTGAACGAAGGCAGGTCAGAGGAAATCGGTCTCTCCGTTGTTTTGAGAAAGAGTACGTGTTTTCGGAATTGGTATGGTGCTATCTCGAATTATTTAAAACCCCTTGTAGATAGTAAATGTTTTAGTTGTGTTTTTAATAAATTAGGTTATTTTAACTCTGCGTGCTTATTTTAACATTAAAAATCGAACCTTTCCCTAGACGCCGTCCCACATATATATAATACAAAAGTATACAAAAAATAGTTATATACCTAAGATAACTATAGTCATGATAGAATAGATTTAGCCACAGAAATACTAGAGCAAACTCCTAGCCTTAGGAACCAGGAATGCAGGTTTAAACAATGTTTTTCGGCCAGCCAACCTTCACCTGAATTTGCCAATACTCTGATCCATATTGTTAAAATTTTCAATCGTTAATAAAATACTTTCTATTTATCCAATCAAGTTCAAATAAATTTTTTAAAACTTAAAGTGGATGACACTTGATGTTAACAGAGTTTTTCAAGTATTAATTCATTAATTACCGATTTTCGAAACCAACTTAGATTCGTCTCCATTGTTGTAACAAGGTAACTGTTAAAACAATGACAAAAGTCGGCGTCAAAAACTGGTTTTTCAGCCAAACTAGCCAAACCGGGTGTGCATTTGTTTCAACAATGCAGACAAACCATGTTCTTTTTTCAATTCCTACTATTAGTTCACTTTCTCCCTATATACATATATCTTGTTCAAATTTTCAACCGTTAATAAAATACTTTCTATTCACCCATTCAAAGTAAAAACTGACTTAAAAGAATTTTTTTTAGAGTAAAAACTTTTTTTAGTTTTTGGGAATGACAATCGAAAATAAATAAATGAATAAAAAAACCCGGCGTGACAGTATGAAGCCTAAACGTAGTATGTGAATCAATTGTGCCAAAGCTGCAACTATATTCAGGATCAGTATGAAGTAAAACAAAATAATATTTTTTCACTGTATTTATCTAAAGAACATTTTCTAAATAGGTAATAAAAACAGTATTTAAATAATGTAAAACAATTTACATTTTTGCTTTTAATTCATTTTAATACTTATAATCAACCTTCCACCAAGCGTCAGAAGAAATATCATAGGCAGTGGATATATAAGTAAGTTCTAGAAATTTTGCGTCTAAGCTTAACTCTCTATGATTTTTGTATATATTTTTGTAATTACTTATGCCTGAAATAAAAGTTCCACAGAGTTACAAAAAATAAAATAAATTTATTAACATATAACAAAACGTGTATACACAAAACAAATATATATAGTTTACTAACATTTTAATATGAAGAAGTACAGTTAACATTGAAAAACTAAGCTTAAGTTCCTATATTCCTGAAAAATAAGGTCAAATATCTCATGAAATAAGCAAAAGCACCACAGTAAAATTAAAACAAATTGTCCAATATGACACGCACTGAAAGAAAATGATAATTCAATCATTCCTTCACTTTAAATAATAAATGAGAAAATCGTGTTTCTGTCAGATGGAAAAATAAAAATACATATATGTATATTTCTTTATCATTTTTTAAACTGATGAATTGATCAATAAATGCACAGCTGTAATCTCATTTGAAAGACAATGCACACACAATAAGTAATCTCTTATTTAAATAATTGCTTGCGAGGAAACCTAATTTTACTTTTACTATATACACATCGTTCCTTTATACTCTTATGGCATGACATATTAGATATTTACATTAGATTGGCGGTGGTACAAACTTCATAAATCAAAAACATACTTGAAGTTCAAAAAGAAATCATCACATATAAAACATAATCCTAATAATCATCGTTACTCTTTTCGTAATCATCGAATCTTTGTATTTCCAAAATGGAAAAGTATCTTCTGATTCGAAACCTTAAATAATTGTCACTTCTTTATTGACTAATATTTTTCCTATTTTAATTTAATGTATAACTTTCAATGTCAAACTCATACAATTCTTTCAGAATACTCATTCTCTTTAGAATTGTATGTATACATAGATAAGTAATCACGTAGTTTATGATATAAATTTCAAATTTCGATAATTGGAGTAACAAAAATAAATTCGTTGACTTAAGGATATTTCTCATGTATCATTTCCGATACTAAATGTTGAGATTTTTAGTCAGAATCAATTTCATACATGGAAAAGAATGTCGTAGAATATTTATAAAGACAAAATACTTTTTATTACATAGTCATGATGGGGACATTAAAGTATCACTGGTAAAAAAAAGAATGAGCAATGAAAACTTTTTTGATTACTGGAAACTCATTTCCTAAACATGAATGAAACATTGTAAAATTCTTGTACGGCAATAAGTTGATACGAATTGTATGGCTGAAATGCATGGAAGAAATACATTTCATACATGAAGCACATCGAGTGATTTCGTTGATAACTCTCAACGAATACTTTTTTGATAAGTATTCCTTCGCGCGCGCGCGCGCTAGTATTGAAAGAATTGTCTTTTAGAAGACAATTAGGAACACAAAACCTCAATTGATTTGCTTGCTGATCCATTGACGATGACGTCAGTAATGATGAGACCAAAGAAGAAGGCACCAAGACCAGCTAGCAAGACAGCTGCAACTATAAGGAAGTAACTTTTTGTCCTTTTCATTGAGGGATCTGTTTGTAATGTTACTTTCATAAGACAGATTCCTGAAAGCAAAAAATAAAAGAATTAATTTTACAAACAGTTTTTTTTTACTGGATTCAATTATTTAATGTTCCTATTATTATGTTAATCAGTGTTAAAATCAATGTTAATCGTTACTTGCAATCAAATATTGATTTCCTATTAGACCTGTAAAACATTATATAAGATCACAATAATCAGAATTTTGTTTCTATTCATGCTTGCATTTACCGACTGTAAGTTTAATATTCAAAAATGCAGTGTGACAGTGTGTGTGATAAGTTTATCTAAAGGTTTTTATTGATTTAAATGAAAACTCTATTACCTATCATTTCCTATTATCTTTCGATCAATGTATTATTTAAATCAACACATGTAATCAGAAATGTAACAAATGAATGAAAATAGTGCCAAATGGTTAGAAACTTTAAGTGATGACCGGTATATAGTTCTGCAAGTGAAAAGAGACCGGAACCAGGGCTCAACAGCTGCGTACGACAACCGGACGACAGGTATCACGGTTTACTGAGGTCAGACGTCTGAAAAAAAAGGTGGCCAACCAGCCCGTCGTTTTGAATAATTAACAGCAGCCCATCGGTGGCACCGCTTACAGAAGTGTCAAAAACGCGAAGACTGGATATCTCATCAATGGAGCCAGGTTCACCTGATGTACAGATGAGAGTTGTTTCAATCTGAGCAAAGATTATCAGCGCCGGTTGATATGGAGGGTGGAAAAGCCACGGTTTCATCCTACTCACACCAAAAGACCTTTGGAGTGGTCCTGGTATGTTTGTGTGAGGAAGCATTATGTTAAATAGACGAATGGAGTTCCATATTTTTGGCAGAGGCTGCTATTTTGATTCAAATACCATAAAACATGTGTGGGATGCTTTGGAAAGAAGCTTGGCCTCTGGTGAACACCAGACAGTTGAAACAGATGCTCCTTGAAAAGTGGCAACTCTTACCTCAAGAGCTGCTGGATAATTTGGAATTAAGTATGAACAGATGGTGTCACGCAAACGGGGCAATCCGGGGAGGTCATATTCTTTTCTAATAGATTTTGGTTTGTTGCTCTTCATCATGGTCAGATAATGTTTTTTATTAACGCCATTCTGTCAACAAAGCCTTTTTTCTGTTTTGTTCCATAATTTATGTTTGCAATACATTTTTTAGGCTACTATACTTCCATCAAACTTTAAGGGCTACATTTTGCCTCTACAGTGTGGATTTCATGACACCCATATTTTTATTTTTAGAATTACGTCAAAATTCGAATTTACAAATATCACTTTTCCAAATGCCAGTCACATTTAATTTCTTACGTTAAAAGATTCAAACCCTGTGTGTTAATTTATTTACCCTAGAAAAAAATGATAACTAAATAGTTTATGTATGAGTTTTGCAACGATTTTATTTTTTAGTGATGTTTTCCCATTGCATTTCCCTAACTGAGAGTATATAGGATACTTCTATATCTTCTCTTCATTTGTACTTGTTGCGAAAGGTTGCATAATAGCCACTCTCTCCTACTTACACTAATAAATTTTTTTACTCGCTTTTTCCCCCTCGACTAAACGAACAAAATACATTTATTATAAATGTATATTGCTGTTTCAGAACAGGAGTCATGATCACCGCTTGAAAATGGAATGAGATTACCGTGAAGAACACGGGCGACATTCTTACACCTCAGAAACTAATCCACTTACACATATATATGCACGCACGCACACACACACAAAGAGAAACTTAAATCTCCGTTATTTTAAAATAGTTAACGGATTCGGATATGCATATACCCCTTTTTTATCAATTAACTGAATTTTTAAAAAATTCTCTTATAATTATGTTGCCAGAATTGTAGAATCTATGTCTTTTACTTTAGAAAGCGATTTAATTTTCTTACCTGGATAGATGAATACGTTAGCTGCCGAGACAGATCCAAGTGCATGTATCACAGTACCAATACTACTGGTATTCAAGGCTATGAGAAGTGAAGAGCAGAACCACAGAGTCACAATAATAATTCGACGCCTTCTTTCTCCTCTGATGAAATCTGCAGCTGATAGTCGAAATATTTCAGAATACAATCCATCCACGGCACCTCTGAGGAAGAAAAAATGTTTAGTTTTGATTTTTAACAAGAGAAATCAGCTATGTTTCAATCTTTTAGCAATGTTACATTAAAAGTTAATTCCATTAAACTGTAACCGAAAACTGTACATCTTACTAATATTATCATGAAGTTCTTTCTTGTTACAGAAGAACGTCGTTTATCCGAATCAATTGGGACCGGACACCGTCCGGATACGCGATTGTCCGGATAACCGAAAACCGAATGCGATCCATGTAGTACATGATGCTGGATACTATACAAATATTGAAAATCATCTCATGCGAGAAACGTGCTTGAAGGAAAAGCAAAATATGTGCAAAATGTTGCAATTTTACCTTTATTGTGAACCTTATTTTTTTTTACCTTTATCACATATTTTTCGCTGCAAGGTCTCTGATTCTCTTGAGCACCAGTAGTTGAGTAGGACAACAGCCTGATTGTTGTTCGTACCACTCGAAAGCTGTCTCTAACGCATCAGCAATTGATGAGCCCTTGCTACTTTCGTTGTTGTTGTCTTCATCCGGTTCATCCTCGACAGGGTAGGATTCTTCTTGCACGGAAGTCACAATCTCGTCATCATTTAGCATTTGAAATCCAGTCTTCTTCATCGCATGTCATCCCTGTTTCTGCATCAACAAAACTCAACAAAAGAGCACGTATACACCCCCTCACTTGGAAACAAACTGACCTAATATTCCGCGCAGTTGTTTACCAAATCACCACAACTGAAATTCTCCACATATCCCTCATCTTAGATTTTCCCGTCACTTTTGACCTCACGCAAAACAACTGTTGTGCATTGCACTGTTCGAAAACGTATTCGGATTTTGGTCTGGATATTTGACGCTCCGGATAATAAACTTTCAGATAAACGACGTTGCACTTTACTTCATTTTGTGCATCATCTCTTCTTATTAGATCACTTGTATGATTTATCAAATCTATTTCTTTTAAAGAACTTGCGCTTATTTCTTGAAGTTTATCTAAATAAAGTTACGAATGGAAGTGAACTGAAATTGCCAAGTTTAAAAATACAAAATTCCTTCCTATAGAACTACGATGAAAAGTCAAAAGACAGGCTAATGAAAGATCAATAGTATTTACGTAATTTAGGTAAAGTTTAAAAATTATTGCAATATTCAATTTTAAAATAGTTGACGCTGGTTTTAAGCTTAGAAACCTGTAAATAGTAATAGTAAAAGTAAATGGAAATTTGTTCTTCTCTTGTTATATTTAAGTGTATTCTGTGTTATGGAGGTTTATATTTCTTTTTATCTTCTGATATTTTTGAAAATACTTTTGATTAAAAGAAGAATTAAAAACTCTTATAGTTTAAATTTTGTGTGACAACTGCAGCTCTTGGTGATTTATTTTTAAATAAAATTGGAGGAAATCCACCAGGTCGCTACAATATTATGTTCGTCATGCATTTACTTATAAAAGTCAAACAATTTATTTTAAAGTGAATTATACTATTGAGCATTTTATATATTGTTACGAATTTTGTATAAATAGTATAAATAATTTGTATTTGGATGTGCAATACATTTATATTACTCTATGCTATATTTATTTTGTTAAAATTGTAATATTCACAAGCAACGCCGTCCCTTACGTTATAATGGCAATTCAATGGAAACAAGGCGAAATCTTGGCGATAGAGCCAAATTGGCATCATTTTTGGCGACCAAGTTGGCGAGTTCGGGGCCCTCTGAAATTTATGGAGAAGTCCACTAATTTCACGATTTATGAAGCAAACGGATTTTTCTCGAAGTTTCAGCCTGGTCTATAAATAGAGCGATACTCACCGAAACGAGTCAGTCTTGTTTCAACCAGCGATTAGTGAGTTTTGATTTGAATAGTGATTAGTAAACTTGCCTTGACCGTGATTACCCATTAGCTCGACTATGCTTGTGAATGATCTTTTACATACGTGTATTTTAGACATTGATAATTGTGTCTGAGTGCTGTTGAAGGTGGGAAGGTCAAATATTTATTCTATGAAATTTCTGCTGCATCCAGTATTTCAAGGATTGTTTTTGCGACAATAAATTCTCATCGCTCTTAAAGAACTGTCTTGTACTGTGTGACTGATTTGCATAAAATCCTCGAACCCCCGATCAGCGTAACAATATATTTAAAAAAAATCTGTTAAAACTCCAATAGTATCTGAGTATATTGAACAAAACGTCGTTAAAACTAAATCGAAAAAGTGCAAAAAAGTAGATAAATTAATAAAAATAAATAAATAAGACAATAAAAGAACAATTAACTTGTGTCACATGTTCACGAAATTTAATTTCTTTGGACATTAAAAGAAAAAAAAAATGTTTTTACTTGGTTGAATAATTTTCCATCATTTTCTGAACATGAAAAATATCAAAAAGAGTAATTAAAACATTTAATCAGTCAACATTTATAGTGTTTGTACCCTTTAACGAAATAAAAAGTCAACAATTTATTAAAGAATTTTATCAAATTGCTTTCCATTTTTTTTAATGCTAGTACTTTATTTTTCATTTCTTAGTGCTCAAATAATGCAACTAGAAGTACGTGATTTAGAATGGTATACGCCAATTAATACATTATGCATACGAAAATACAGTGCTTAAAGTCCTCACCTTCCACAAAGTGCCAAGACAGGATATGTGACAACCATTTTGAGGATGAGAGCCCCAATACCAATCATGACAACAGGATCTTCGGCGTTGTACATCTTCATAACATTCGGTGATACCATAGACCCAAATGTCAAATACCCGAAGCAGCCAATGACTGAATATAGCATGAATAAGAAAAACATCGTTAAGCAACAGGACTTGGAGAAATTTTGCAAAGTTCGATGCTTCATACAAGCATAGACAGGAACAACAACCTCTTGGCACTACAAAGAAATGAAAAAAAAAATAAATAAAGGAAACTTCAAACTAAAATGGCTATAATTTTGAAAATTTTGTATGTAATGATGGAAAGTTTAATAGATAGGATGTCGACAATGTGTTTTTTCTCTGAAAATTATTTGCTACGGTGTTTGGTTTTCCTATTTTCCTCTCTGTATACTTATTGTTGAAAAGGTACTTGCTTCATCATCAAGAGATCTCCGAAATTATTAGACTTGCAGACATAAAACTAAGGAAGCATGTTTCATTTGTTTCAGAAGAGATCCTCTAAGAACGGGTACCGCGAAAATTGACTTCTATGGGGGAGGGTTGAGAGGGCAATATGGACAAAAACTCCCGTATTTGAACTATTAGACTTATAGACATTGAAAATTGGAAGTGTTTCTTTTATTGATTTGCTAAGAACGAGTTTTCAGAAATAGACTTCTGGGAAGTTGAGGGAAGGTTTCAGGGGTTAACAAACAAACAAACAAAAATTCTGCTTTTGAACTATTAAACCTACAGACTTGAAATTTTGGAGAAACTTCGATGAGAATGAGGATTTTTGAGATGCTGAAATTGACTCCTAGAGAGAAGGAGATGGTTACAGGGTGTTAGATGAATGTCAGTGGGACGTAACGTACACCACCGCATCGTGGGGGGGGGCGCAGGATTGTAGGGGCTCAAGGGCTGACTGAACACCACGTACGTACCCTTTGTAAGATCCATCTTGGGGCCCAAAACCTGACTTTGCAGGGGAGCCCTAATACTCTCCGTTACGCCACTGATAAATGTAATTCCTTTTCAAAGATTCAAGTTCTGTCCGTTTTAAATTAAGAAGCGAGGGCTGTAAGAATTTTTTTCAATGCATTTGAAAGCTTAATGCTAGGACTTAAATACAATAACTTAAAAACAATATATAGTCCTACATCATCATGAAATACTCAGCGAAGCGAGGGGTAAATGGCTAGTAATTTATGCGGTCAAAAATATTTCATCACAAACAAAGTTAAACTAATTTGGAATGTCATAAAGCCATTCAAAAACTATAAAATAATATACTCACTTGATACGCTAGGCAAAGAACAGGAACAACAACCAGCAATTTGGAAATACTTTCAGGCCTTCAAAGGATAGAAAATTAGTTACATTAGATTAAATTAACAAACGAAACATAAAAATATCTTGAGGAATGTAATATGTACGTACTCATATTTGATATCTACATCTTTTATATCTAATTTGAAATATCCGTAAACTGTTAGGAACACTGGATACAACATGGCAAAGATTCCTAATGATCTAGAAAGGAAAGGAAAAATATTATTTATAGTTAATTTGTAGTAGACTTCACAATTTTTTACTGTGGCAATTTTAAAATGTCTTATTAATTGGCAAAAAAATATTAAAATTCTACATTTATTAAACACTGCGTTAAATTTCAAATTGTACAGTGGTAAACAAACGGAAAAAAGGAAATAATTTATATTAAGATTATTATTTATTTTAGTCTGCACTTGAAAGTTCGCTTGTACTACAAAAACATTTAGAAAAATCACCAGCAAGTTGTATTACCA
Source organism: Trichonephila clavata (assembly GCA_019973975.1). Classification (NCBI taxonomy): domain Eukaryota; kingdom Metazoa; phylum Arthropoda; class Arachnida; order Araneae; family Nephilidae; genus Trichonephila; species Trichonephila clavata. The sequence continues at coordinate 48,936 of BMAO01029582.1, read as the reverse complement.
TAATACGTATACTAGATATACACGTCGTGAACGTAAGTAATATGCTGTTCTCCGTTGAATTTGTGTCTAATATGGCCATGAATAATGCAGAAAATCCAATTTCTTAATAACAAGAAAGTTTTTGTAAAAATTAGATGCTAGCTTTATGACCATAAATGTTGTAAAAATTTATAATTTGATTTAAGCTCTCGCACATAAACACAGGTAATCGTTGTGGTTGTGTCAAAACAGCACGCATATATGTTCGCTTCTATATTTATTTAATACTCCTGCAGCTATTATGTTTAAAAAATGCCTTGAATCAGCATAATTCAGATTATTGACAGGCAAGATTGAATGACATTTTTTATGCGCAGAAACACAATTTATTCAGCGTATGTTATTGCATAATTATAGGCAAAAACAACTGTAAATTTTTGCTAAATAAGCGCTTTAAAACACGAAAACAAGTTAAGGTAAACATACGAGTATACCGCTGAGAGACTTTTCAGTCATGAATATTAGCAAAATAAATCTTACATATAAATTTGAATGTATTTTTGTTTGGGATGTATACAAATCAACACTGTTGATCGTATTGTTCCAAAATTTTACAAGGAGTTTCGCTAATGCTTAAAAGGAGTATATTTCTACATCCCTTCCACCTTTCCCAAAATACTTTAAATTCATTTGTAGGGAATTATTTTTCAAAACCTTCTTTGTTAAGGAAGAGTTTGTGTGTTATGGGCGACGTTGCAAAATCGCGTAATATGTAGCCAATAATGGGAAATCCATTCCCGCTCATGTTTAAAGAACAGTTATTGCATTTGGCGACATCTTTTGATTTGGCGACGTTTGAAAATGGGTTTTTGGGAAATCGAATCCCGAGGGGAGGTTTGAGGGGGTAATTATGGATAAAAATTCCCGTTTTTGAACTGTTTGCTTGAAATTTGCAAGCATATTTCTTCTGTTGAATAGAAATTCGCCAAGTACGGGGTTTTTGAAAATCGACTCCCAAAGGGTAGGATTACGAGGGCCTAAGAGATAAATATATTCCGTTTTAGAAATTCAAATCCTGTTATTTTTAAATTAAGAATGTTTCTGTTGTCTATAAAAATGTTTTTGAATCTAATAATAATAGAACTATTTTCACAGAATGGAAAATGCAGCCGAATACAGCTAAATGTCCTCCGGTATATATCCCCAACGATATCCATTAATGTTTTCACCCTTTAAAATCGTATAGGTCCTTTCATACCAGTCGACTTGTGCTCCACCTAAAAAAAGGAGCAAACAGCCGAGAGTTAATTTTAATTAGAAATCGCGTGGGTGCTTTCATACGTGGTCAACTGGCACTTCTTGTTATGCAATTCCCTCAATATGACTCGAAAACCTCATTCTCCTCCCCATTAGTTGACAACTAAAAGGATATTGCGGAAACTACGTTATTCACACGAGGCTACTTGTGTATTGAAAATGTTGAAAGCTTTTTTTTCCATCTCGGGACTCAATCATTGTACCGATAAGTCCGTCTCTCCCTTTTCAGTCAACTTTATGTCCGTATGTGTGAAAGGAATTCTCTTCCTTCACACTTGAGGAGTGGTGACAGAAAACAGGTTGATTGGCACAAAATTGCCTCATTTGAAAAACTGATCTATCTCTTTCAATACCTTCCTGCGAAGGATTTTTCAATTCACTAATCAGGATCCTTCCTGAAACAAGATTTTAAACCGTTCATTAAAAATTTTTCGATCTAGCATACTGGCTTATTTGAAGGGACTGAAAAATGCACTTTTGCTAGCATGTTTTTGCTTTCGTTTTTGTTTTGTGATTTATTTAAGTGATATATTAGTTTGAATGGCTCCAGTGACACAAAAAAAAAGTTTCCCGAAAACTGTTTACTCCATACGGAATTAAATAGAATACAAAGTAAATAATTCGTCAGATTTTGTTTTTATTGCGTTAGAAAACATTGGCTCCCCGAAAGACTTCTTTAATCCTGCGAAGAAAAAACGGTATTTCGCTTACAAATACAAGGGAAGGCCAGAGGGCCTTGAATGTACAGTGCATGCCTTAAAGGACTGTTGCAGTGGTATAATTTGGCCGTTGTATGTGTAGAGCCATTTAAAATTTACCTTCAAACTTGAGATCTCCACTATAAATACAATATAAATAAATTTAAGTTCATAACATAAAGACAAAAATAAGTTGTAATAACTAACTTCAAGTATTTGGTTAACAAATTACAAATGATATTGGTTAAGTAAAAAGTTTGTGTATATATATTTATACATTTTTTAAATAAAAAAATCATACCTCCAATGCAAATGTTTAAACATGCTGAAAACATGTGCTTTCTATTTAACCAGACTGAGCTACAGCAACGCGTGGCAGGGTACAGCTAGTTACTAATAAAAAAATGATTTCTCTTCAAAGAGAAAAAAAATCTTTTTCGTTTTTATTCTGAAAACAAACAACCAAAAAAAAAAAATTCTTTGAAAAACAGTTCGAATTGATTTGTATTGCATCGCATTCTGAAGGTACATAAAGACTATTAGGTACACAAAGACTATGAACCATGGTCAAGTGACGAGTTGGTACCCTCTTTCCAAACTGACACACTACGCCAACGGGAGTATTTTCAACCTTGACAGATTTAACATGCATCAATCCCTCTACACGGGGTCTTGGTCCTCTACACGGCGGGTTGAATGGTCACGGTCGCGAAGTCATAACCGGCGATGTCAAGTCGTGTTACTTAACACTAGGTTTTGAATTCGCGATATGACTTCGCGACCATGACCATTCTACCCCCAATAGCTAAATTTTGACACTTACCCAGCATATCTAAGAAAATCTACTCTTCTGAAGTAACACATGGGTAAAACAAAGAGAGCAGATGCAACAGGGATGGTGAAATGACGCTCTAAATACCAATGATGACAGAATGTTGATCCAAAAGCAGCTAGAAAAACTAATAAAGAAAACTAAAATTACATTCCAAAAATGCTTCAATACTAATAGATTTTCAACTTTATCACATACAACAAAGAGAGCATGATAAATAACTTTAGTAAATAGCCAAATCGTGACTAGTATGTAATTAGAATAAAAATAAAAGCAAATGCACAGCGAACAAATACGGAAAGCAAAGACGTGAGAAAATTTAATAATGAGTTCAAAGATTACAAAGTTAATGTGTATATCAAGCACGTGTGTGTGAACTCTGTCAACTACTTTCATTTTTAAAGGTATTTTATACAATAAGTTAACACTAATAAGTAATGTTTATAAATATTTATTCGTAAAAGATTCTGATCGATTTTTAAAAATGTTTTTATTTTCAAAATAACAATAAATGATACTGTAAAATTAATCATCTTTGGAAATCGATTTTAGATAAAGTTGTAAAGAGCTTTTTAAAAACATTTTTGCTAAAGTTTTTAACGATAATTTAAATTTGAAAATTATTATTCGTTATTTAGAGTGTATAAAATTTATTTTCCTGGATGTGAATTCGTTTCATAAAGTTCCTCGCCATTTTTTTAAATTTTAGTTTTTATATATACTTCTGTTATTATCTCAAGACGAAGCTTTCCCTTATCTAATGTATAATCGACTGATAATTTGTAGATTATGAAAAAGCGTGTAGCTATATTACACTGTAAAATGAAATGAAGTTGTCCTTTTTTAAATTCTTAGTTCAAAACAGGTTTTGATCGATTCAGAAGCTTGATTTTAATTGATTCAGTTAAAATAATTAATTAAAACTGAACTGATTTGATTATGTAATATCGCCTAAAAGGTATTCATTAGATTATTGATAAAAGTCAGATAAAAAAAAAAGAAAGCGTGAATGATAAGGGAATATTTGCCTTCTCAAGGTAATTTTGAAAGGAAACAATCTCATGTTTTCTGATTATTATTCATTATGAATTCAAGTCACACTGATAGTGAAGTGGTTGTTGAAGTGTATGCATCCATTGAAAATTGTGTTAGAACACGAAATGTATTAAGGTCAGGAGCAGGGCTTCGAACCATAATTTATTTTTCGTTCCGGTTCAACTATATATATATATATATATATATACGTATAGTAAAACCTGTTTTTTTGAGCGGTAGATAGGCACTGCATAAAAACTGCACAAAAAAATAAACGAAATTTTCAGAAATTCTTACATATAACAAACAATTTCGTCCAAATACTACAGAAAATTTTTTTATACGGTGGAGAGGGACCGCGTAAAAAAAATTGCCCTTATGAAAACACGCCAATTATTTATGAAATTTATCAGAAAGTACTTCTATAACAAAATAAATAATTAAATTATACATGAAAACATTCTAAAAACATTAGTTTCTCATTGTATACATGGAGAAGTTTTCAAAATGCACATACATAATTCACTGCTACTCATCGTAATCCAAAGCGATCATCATCCTGTGAAGAATAAGTTCAAAATCGCTTTCATCACTTGAAGATACAACTCCGATTGATTTATTTTTTGGCACCATAAGGTAAGACAAGTTTTAGCGACGTAGTTGGTTAATTGCTTGTAAATGTCAGGTTAATTAGATATGCAAGATCGAAGCTCTTTTTATGCGTGGGAAATTTCATACTCCTTTCAGAATTGATATCTATTTTAAGAAAATGATTTTCCAATTTGTTAGAAAGCTGTATCCCCTGCATATATTTCATTCGCTCTCAAAGAATCCGGTTCTTCTTGTCCGTCTTCATAATCTATCAAATTATTGATAAAGTCACTGTCAATCAAAGTTTCATCTTCAATCATGCGCAGGCTGTTGCCGCGTTAAGAGAAAGCAACTAAACGTGCATTGTCGGGAAACTGTTTAAAACAAATGAACAGAGCGTCTTGAAGTGTATATATGTTCATTACATCCTCGCAAACCCCACCTCGCGATTGGGAAGGGGGGGGGGGGCTAGGACCCTAGGGGTCCCAAAGCCTGACTAACGCCAAGTACGTATTTACCCAATTTAGAAAATATTAAAGGTAAAACCTGACTTTTTTTCAGGGAGGTGCTAACATTCTCCGTACCCCTGGTACATTGATTGAAAACATTACAGTGTCGCAAAAGCCATTGAAATTCATATACCGCTTAAAAAAAATCACACATAACTATTCGCACAAAAATAAAATCGCAGAAAAAAGAGAACCGCCTGTATATATATCAGTGCGGTAAAGGTTTTCGTTCCGCCAAAAATAACATTTTTCGGTTTAATTCCGAATGAATAATTTTATTTTATTTATATTCTTATTTGCACTAAAAATATAATTCTCTCTCTATCGTAAACAAAAAATACACTTTTATCAAAATTTAGGAGATTTTATTTATTTTTTTAGTTGGTACGCTATGTGAATTGATAGAATTAACCAGCATGTATGACACGAGCAGAAAACAGCAAGCATTGGCATTGTTATCCATTATCAAAATCACATTTGACAACTAGGTTCATGATTCTGGTTTGTCTAAACAGTCTACACAAATATCCGGGGATGATCGCATGATGTAAAAAAATATATCTCAGACTGATATTTTTCTTTAAAAAATCATCTATACTTCTAGACTATACTACTCTCTGAAAATATGAATTCGTTAATAATTTTAGTTCAACCCTGATATGTAAGCCATAGCTATGTATAAACAGGCAAAAATATTACTATAGAAGCATTTTTCATAAAAAGGAAAATGATTTGAAAATATTTCATTCTTTCCCCATGTTTTGCCAAAAAATTGAATCTAAGTAATTATTTCTTGTGAAGTATTTTTAAAGTAATTTTATATGTATATTTTAATTCAAATGAATCTAAATATTAAAAAAATTATTCATTTATACGATTTTTCAAAATCACGGTTCCGAACGTACTCTGCACCTTAATACCTTAAATTTTACATCTCTAAAAAGTTCTAAGAGTGATAAGAAAAGTTAACGTAATTACTTTAAGATTTCATTTCTTTATCATATTTTTTGAAAGATAAGGCTTTTTATAATTTAATATATTCATTTATCAAATGTTACTATTATTTGCAATCTCTTCAAATGGTATCGAAATCATTTTCTTGAGAAATGTGCTAAGATAAACGATAAAGATAAGAGATAATCGAGAAAAGCTTTCAGAATTAGGTAAGAAAATTTTCCCACTTGTAAAGTCTATTGTGATTTTGAACGAAAAAATTATTGCACCATGCCAAGCAATTTTACAAAGTATTGATAACAGCTAATCCAAATTCTTAAGTATTTTTTAGTGACTTCTGCGGTGACATTAACCTGTGAATTTGATAAGTGAGATTGATAAAAATTTTATCATTGTAGGCTATCGTTTTGTTTTTATTTTAGAGATCGTGAAAAATTAACACGTGTTAATGATACAACTTTTTTTTTTATAAAATTGCACATCAAAGAGGTAAAAAAGAGTATTTATTTAGGATAATTATCTTTATATTAAAAAAAAAATGGTGAATCATTTTTATCTCACAAAAATATAATAAAAATGGGATATTTTTCAAACAAGGCGACAAATTAAGTAATACAAGATGGTTATCTAAAATATTCTGTCAGAGAAAATTCACCATAAATACAGTGATATATTAATGTAAAACCAACAAGTACAATCTATATAATACCAATCATATTTTTTAAAACTTTATTGTTATTATACTTTGGAACCATTTCTCGGTCTTTTTCATTGGCACTATTGTATATTATAACAAATGTAATGATACTATTTCATCATTATTATAAGTAAATAATCTTATTAAGCAGGGTGAACCAAAAGTCCTGTTCTTATTATTAAAGTTTATTACAAAATAACCGATTAATATAGCAATATCACTTTTGTATCATTGGTTAGATCAATTTTAGAAGGTTTTGTGTATAGGGGAGGGGGTTATAAGGGCGCTATAGGTAAAATAATGTGCATTTTTTTTGCATTATTACACCCACAGACTTGAAATTTAACAAACATCTTTCCCCCCTGTCAAGTAGAGATCTGCTAAGAATGGGATTTGTTCCAATAAGAAGTTACGGGGCCTTATAAAAAAGGAAAAAATGCCCTTTTTCACCTATTAGATCAGTGATTCTCATTATTTTTTCTGTTGCGGTAGACTTTTAACAATTTCGAAATTCGGCGGCACACTAACAATAAAATAAGTTTTAAACAATTTTACTTATCTGTAATATACTACGTAAAATAGTATATGATAATAATTTTTCAATGCCAAATAAAATAATATGTACAACAAATACAATAAAATGTTTATTGAGTAATTAATTACAAATTAATTATAAGAATATATATTTAATGTGAAATTTGAGCAGGATGATTTTCGATCAGATCGTTCATATTTGGTCTTAAAAATGATAATACCATTCTCATTTCGTCATTTACATTGAAAAGACTCGATCTTTTTTCTCTTTCCATTTTTCTTTCTGTGAATGCTCAAAATCCAAATTCACGCAAATAAGAGGTAGAAAACTGTAACAATATTTTAAAAGCTTTTTTGACTATTACCGGATAATCGCCTCTAATTTTAATCCAAAATGAATTAATTAACTCTTCCGAATGTTTTGAAATTCAATCTCGATTATCACAGAGCATGATTTATTCTTCTTCATTCAAAGTTAGTTCATGTACAGATGCAGGGACGGCTTAAGGCATGGGCCAACTGGGCCCGGGCCCAGGGCCTTGGTCACTATGGGGGCCTTGTCTCGTTCTCGACTTAGCCGTAAAAAGATAATGATTCGAATAATTTCTACGGTCAAATGTTATTTCCGGTTATATTCTTTGAAAAACTATGAATTTCGGACGATGTATCAACTGGCTACATGTGTGTGGCGTCACCCCTGTATAAGCGTATGTCTACCATCATACTAAGTAATTACTCATTCAGTCAAAATGCGGCAGTCGGTCGACTTGGTTTGTGCGATTATAAATCAGGTTATTGTTTGTACAAGTATTTGACAACGTATGCTATGTACTGTGTATTTTTAAGGGTTATAGGTGAGGCCTACATCTGTGTAGGGGCCCAGGGCCTTAAAAAGTCTGAAGACGTCCCTGTACAGATGTATCCGTTATCACAAATGGATTACGAACCCAATCAAATTTTTAAAATCTAAATTTGGAAAATAATGTTAAGTCAGAGTATAATTAAGAATTTAAAAAAAATTGTGGCGGCACACTTCCAAGAATTTGGTGGTTCACAAAAGTGCCACGGCACAGTGGTTGAGAATTCCTGTATAAGATTTACAGATTTTAAAATTCGTAAGCATGTTACTTTTGTTGAGTAGATATCCGCTAAAAATGGGGTTTTTTTTGTGAAAAAGTTGACTTCTCTTGGATTGAAGCTACAGGGTCAGAAGTGACAAATATGCTTCTGTTTTAGAAATTCCAAATCCTGTCCTTTTTAAATCAAGAGGTTGTAACGGGTACTATTCGGGTTCTTCTACTAATCCTATTGGGGAAACCATTCTTTAACTTGAATTTTATTTTAAAAACCGCTTCCCGTAGATATGATTTAATTTTATGCATATGTAACCACTATTTAAACCCTGACGTTGGGTATGTGAGTTTAATGATTAATCGTTGATTGTGAAATCTAAAAATAAGACGTGAACTGCGACTAAGAGGTATTGCGTCCTGAAATTAATATTTATCGTAGAATCCACATTGAAGCTGACCGAGCTATTGGGGTTCGAGAAGGATCGTCATAAGGAGCTCCAACTGAAGCTAAGTGATTTTTAATAATCTTATATGTGAGATTAAGAGTTAGGATTTCAGATTTCTCCAAGAGTTAGGCTATAAAGTATATTTTCATAAAGTGTTAAAGCCAGAATAAAAGTAGCTATTTTTAAGATCATGTCTGCTTCTTCCCAAACCCTCTTACATCCGCAACCTTCGGACCGGACAAGGTGAGCTCTATAAGAATATTTTTCAGTAAAATCTAAAGTTTAATGCCAAGACTTAGATAACATGGACCTAAACAGAAAGTACAGTCTTACAATGTCATGAATATTCCCAGCAAAGTGGGCGGGTAACGGCTAGTAATAGATAAAACCCTTCAAATCTTTTATACATTCATAATAAAGATTCCATATACTTACGCCTATCTAGCTGATCTCCAATGATAATAAATATTGCGACGCAAACTCCATAGCAGGTGCATGTGATGGACATTGCGGCTAATTTTTGAGCTTTGCGGCCACACATGGACAATAGGACATCGTGATACGTAACATCGAGATTTACATCGGAACAGTGGGCGAGGATAAGCATGGTTAAGATGATTAGAACTAGCATTATCTGGAAGGAAAAAAATATGACGACTATACATTATTTAGAAATTAATTTTATTTTTAAAAATTCAAATGAGAATATTCAGAGTGATTCATAAAGAAGTAAAAAGTTTCGATTCACTATAAATCAAGAACAATGTAAGATATTGAATGTAACCTGCAACACAGAATAGTATAAGACTATTGTAAGTTTTGTAAGAAATAGTCACGGGTATTCTATGTGTGAACCCTCAATCACACGAAACACATCGAATTACGTAGATAGCGGCTGTGATACGCTGTTTCGGCTTCGTCCAAGACTTTTACTTTTGCACAAACAACCCATAGTTTTAAATTGTTCAATCCATTGTTAGACAGATTTTCTAGTTGGAGACTCACTTCTCAATTGTGATTAAAAATGCTGTTGCACGCTAGTTGTTGATTCCATTTTGCTAAATTCAAGAACACAAAAAGCTTCTTCCCCAGTTGACACCGCCATTTCGACTGATTAGTCACATTACACCCCCACTATGTGACGGATCTATACGCGACATCCTACTAATCCTCTTGGGAATTCTTTGGAACAATTTTCTCCTAAGAAGAAAACGTGATATGCAAATTAAGTTTATTGTATATAGTTATAGTTCGCGAGTTAAAGGGAGTTAGTGAGTTAGAAGTGAAGAAGATAAGGTAGCAGAAAATTAGAGTTTAGTTAACTAGTGGTGACAAGAGAGATACAAGGTGAAGATTAGCATAAAAGGTCAGAAGGTCTTGTAAAAGATTAAAGAGGGGAAGTTCTGATTGATAAATTAAATTGATTAGAAGACTGCCTAGGTTCAGGTATTGTCACCTTCCTATTACGTTATTTAAAGTATTAAAGTGATTAAGAGGACATTAGTTACATATCTACCGTGAAAAGTAATATTAGGGAGGAACTGTTATTATAAAATAGTTTAGTAATTGTATTCTCCCCAAACGTGACTCTCGTCCCTTCCCTCTGTTGTCTGACTGGATCATCCTATTTATAGTGTTGCATTGATTTGTGTTTGAGTCGATTAAAGGGATAAATAAACTAAATGGAAATTATCAGTCGAATAATCCTTCACTTCCTTACAAACCTTTAGCTGGCTCACAGGGTAGACGGGAAGTAGGGTTGTTACAACTATTGATTGCGTCACTTCTACCAGGGGCTAGACACAAGCTTTAAAAGTACATCTATTTTATGGTTTGCTGAGGTGGTGCCTGTCTTTGAAGAAAACTGCTTTACAGCATCTGGAAAGTGTATACTTCTTTTTGAATCACCCTGTATATCTAATACTTGTAAAATATATCTACACAACAATCTAAAAATACATTATCCTACTTTACCCAAAACGGAGGAAAGGAACTCACTTATCACGAGATTTCGAAACTAATAGACCCGCAGACTTAAAATTTGGCAGGTATGTTCTTTTTGTTGAATGCAGGTACGCTAAGAACGGGTTTTTTAAGGAATTTGATTCTATAAGGGTGGAGGGTGGAGGGGGGCGTGGGGGCATTACAAATCAAAATTTCTGTTTTTTAACTGTTACACCCCGATTTGAAATTCTGCAAACATGTTTCTTTTATTGAGTAGAGACTCGCTATAAATGGGATTTGTAGAAATCGATTTTCAAGAGGGGTTGCTGGGGTGTAATAGACGCAAAAAAAAAACTCGTTTTTAAACTATTTTGCTTGAAGACTTTAAATTTGACTAACATGTTGCTTCTGTTGAGTAGAGATTAAATAAAAACATGTTTTGCCGAAATCGACTTCCATGGAGAGTAACGGAGGTGGTATAGATACAAAAATGTTCTTTTACGAAATACTTGAAATTTGGCAAACATATTTCTTCTGTTGAGTAGAGATTCATTAAGAACAGATTTCGTGGAAATCGACTCTCAACAGAGGTTTCAGGGGTTTTAAAATCAAAACGTACAGTTTTTTAATTATTAAAATTTTGCAAACATGTTTCTTTTATTGAGTAGATATTTGCTAAGAATGGGTGCTTGGGGGACTCCCCCAAGGTTAGTTATAGATAAGGAATATTCCCGTTTATAAGCAATTACACCTACAGACTTGAAATTTGACAGCATGTTTCTTTTGTTAAGTAAAGATTCGCTAAAACGGAATTTACTCTGAGGAGGGCTACAGTTGTAAAGGATAAGCATACTTCTGTTTTGGAAATTGAAAACATGTTCTTTTCAATGAAAGAGGCGAGGGCTATAAGAATATTTTACAGTACAATCGAAACGTTAACGATAAGGCTTGAAGAACAATAACTTAAAAAGCATTTATAGTCTTACAAGGCCATGAAATACCCAGCTAAGCGGGAGGGTAACAGCTAATACTCACATAAATTCATTGGTATATGGAAGAGCTTATGCAAATTTATTAAAAAAATTCTAAAAATGCTAGAGCAAACTTATCAATATTCAGAAACAAAAATAAGACAAAAAAATATCGAAGTCATTGAACTTTGCTTTCATCGTGTTAAAATAACAGAAATGAATAAAAAATTTTTTTTGAAAAATCTTACCTCATTCTTCCTCAATCTCTACCTCATTGCCTTCAACAAATTTTTAATTTAAATTCTCATTCCTACATTCTGATTCCTTTTTAGATGTCCCCCCCCCCCCCGTTTTTCGAACATAAATAGCATTTTTAAATATTTTTATACATATAAAAATGTATATTAATATGTCCAGTTCATTAGATGATTTGCTCTAATTTATTAATTTATTCAAATGATTTTATAATTCAATACTAACAATACTAATACTCCTTATCATTATTATTGAATTTAATTAATTAATTATTGTTGTAATATATATATTACTATAAAAAATTATTGCGATAATTTTTTGAGTAAATATTCTTCACACGGAATAGAAGACACATTTTTTTACGCACCGATAATGTTTCGCCATTATTGGTTTTAAAAAAGTTATCAAAAACTTTGAGTTTTAGAGGAAATAGCTTCTGGGGATTAGAGGGGAAATCTCAAGAATTTCTATTTTCTAGTCTGGATTACAATAAGTTAATTAAAATAACTAATTACAATAATTTTTTAAGATTTATTCAATTGAATTATCAGAAAATTAGATTTAGGTTTTTGACAGTTAGATACTTACCAATTGTGTGCAAGTAGCTGAAACAATTCCACCCGCCAGATCGTAAGCTGCGGGAAAATTTAAAATTCCTATGCCAAGAGCTGCATTAAGGAGTAAAAAAGATGCTGTAAACCAACTCACACCTACAAAAATAATGAAATATTCATAATTTTTTATTACTTGTAATTGTGTAATCATAATGCAATTTTTTTTCTATAACCATCTAATTTTTTATTCAGTTTTCATTACTAACTGCATTAAAAAGGAAAATTTATCTTATCCTAAAGTTGTGAAAATACTATTTTTTTTATATATATTTCTTGCTACCACTCAATTAAATAAAATAACGCATAAAATGCTGTCTTTATTAATTTTTTTAGAACCAGCTCCTTTTGCTGACATGTAGGCTAAACTCATGTATTCTTTCTATGCTTATCATAAGTCATATGTCTCATATCGAATATTTTATTCAAGTAATTTATTCTGAATTATCATCAACCCTATCTGACCTAAGATATCAGGACATCTACCTGTACGGACTCGGGGAGTCATGATACATATATTACTATGATGTTTCATCGAAGACATGACTGCTTGCACATGTCTGGGAAGACTTTTTTCAAAAGTTATTGTTAGATGGCCATAAAACTTTAGCTTTCACGCTTCTACACAACTGAAGTAAGTGGTTGTATTGAGGATGGTCGATTTTGCTGGCTACGTAATCTATGTTCTAATTTGTTCCAATGGTGTTCCATGGGATTTAGATTGGAATTCTAAAAGGGCTGTAAGTTTTTGAACACCCAGTTCGTCAAACCACGGCTGCGTAGATCCCGATGAATGAATGGAGCAGTCATCTTGTTGGAAGCGCGAGAAATGGGTTTTCCCTGAAATATTGCCATAGCGTTGGGAGGCTATTATTGTCTCCAGAATGTCCACATACATCTCAGAGTTCATGTTTCCAACCATAGGAACTAAGGTACTCATACCGAATCACGGAAAACACCCTCACACCATGATGCAGACACCACTAAACCATACAGTCGACAAAATAGTCACTTAAGAAGAGCATCGCAGGGTATCCGCCAAAACCTTACGTGTCCTTCGGATTGCCAAATTGTAAAGCGAGATTCATCGTTTTAAAAAACATTGTTCCACATGGCTACAGTCCAGTGATGGTGATCTTTGTACCACTGTAATCGATGCTTCCCGTTCTGGGTAGTGATCTTCGGTTTGTGAGCGACTGCACGGCCGTTTAATCCCAGGTTTTTTAACTCTCAGCGAACAGTCCTTCTGCTATTATTAACATCTGTTGGACTTTGGAACTGGTGAAGGATCTCAACCAAAGAGGATTGGCGATTCTATTTTATTACCTTTTTCAGAGTTCTATGGTAGCGTTCACTAACTTTTTTTCGTTCTGTCACTTCGTTTTTCCGCAATTTCATTGCCTCGATGTTCTCACTTATCGACAGCGGCCATGTCGTATGATTATACAGCATGTAAAACATCCCTAGAATGTCTGTTTGGTTTGGGTGCTCTCGGCAAAATTAAATCTTAGTACCGCATTGTCAAAGCTCAGGTGCCTATCTCTGTGGAGGAAACTGAGAGTCAAAACTACTTGCGGTGATTGGTATCCGCCTATAGGGTGCCACACTAAAAAGAGATACCAGCTTCCGGGAAATGTACTAGGTCTGCAATGGTAAAAAACCCATCCGCAGCCCATTAGAAATAAAAAAAATGCTACCACTTCACAATTACATTACATGCAGTGGATTTTGGTTTTTGTAGAATGTGCGAAATCGTTCCGTTATAATATGCCAAGATGAACTGGACTAAACTCCTTAGACCTGGAAAACCACTACCAACGCATCAAATTACGTCACCTGCCAGGTACATTTCTTTGGGGGTGGGGTCCGGATCTTTTGGCCAAATAGCGTACTAAATCTGATACAGTGTTAACTTGATTCACACGTTATTGTTGTTGTTGCAAATGCCACTTTTCTCACGGTGACAGATCGAGGCCCACGAAATTCATCGCGGCAAAGAACTAGATGTACGCTTGTCGTTAGCACCACACAGGTGACAGTATGATTTGGCTCGGTTCCACCCCTATTTTGAGGGAGAACACCCTGGAGATGGTCAGGGGTCTCCCACCTTTCTTCCCCTTCTACTAGCCTTACGAGAGGACTAACGGCTCGATGGCTATTTAGAGTAATCACATGCCGCAAAAAAGCACTATAATTTACAAACATCCATGCCTTCTCCGGGATTCGAACTTAGGCCCTATAGCACAGCAGCCAGCGACACTAATCACTATACTGGATGGGCTGCACTTGATTCGTATAAGATAGTGAAATAAAGCTTTCTAAATAATGGCTAATTTTTAATAGACATCATTGTGTGTGGTCATAAATATATGTTTATAGTTAGTAATCCAGCTGCTTAAAAAGCTATTTATCACTACAAAAAAAAAATGCATAGATTAGCTAATCAAATCATATTTTGGACAAATAACATTTGGCAACAAGAACGAAATTTAAAACAACAAATTTATGAAACAGAAAGCTTTATAAATTAATCCACTGAATCAACAAATTAAGTCATATACTCTTATTCCTGCATAATTCAAAAATTAAGAGAACATAATCAAGGAAACTTGATTTTATGCTTTTTCATTAATCTAAGGCATCATAAAATGTCATACCTTCTTCATGTTCTGGTATCGGTGGAATAAGAGGTGTTGCAGATCTACATACATCCGAGATGGTGACTGGATCTTGTGGAGTTAAGTTGAGAGGAAGATTACTGCGGAATAATGCTCTTTTGGCGTTAACGTGGTGTCCCGGAAAAACGGGAGTTTCCGATCTTCCTTTTCCTAAAAACAAAATTTGGTTCTTAAGAAAGAGTAGAAACTGTTTCTGCGAATACAAATCTGCTAATTTACAAATACATAGTTAGTCGTTCGATTTATAAAACGTTTAATTTTAGAAAAAGGAAGTGAGAAAAATATAAATAAAATATGGCAATTACTCACTTTTTATATCAGAGAATAATTGCACAATTTTTTAAACATAAATATTAAAAATATAATGTAGCAAGTACAAAGGAGAATATCGACCGTTTAAGTAATAATGAAGAAGAATTAGGGCATGAGTTTGAGAAATAGGAGTTATTTTTCAAATAATCGGCTTTCATAAAAGGAGCTATATAATATTATATTTAAGTAGCTATACTTTACATTCTTGATGGGATTCAGAACTATGAAACGTATATGCTGAATTATCTGAGCATTTGAAAGATTATGGTCACGGATTAGACGTTTCATGAATTCAAAACCCAGTGCCACTGAAGACTCCGAATTGAGAGGCTCATGTTCGTCAAAATCCTCCCGATGGCGTAATGTGGTAGTTTGGAGTGGGAATTGTCGTCCTTGACTGAGGTTCAAAATGACGAGGTCCGTCGCTTATAGCCCTCGTATTGCTTTATATAGTGAGACTTTAATAAGCACACATTCCCTCACTCACTCGAACTTTAGAACCTGGAAGCAAGATAGCCAGAAAATTTGAAAAGCAACAAAAATCCTTTTAATGAATAAGATAATAATTAATAATGATAACATTTTAATTAATAATAATGGAAGTACCACAAAATTTTGCTACCAAATTCAGAAGCACAACATGTGGAATTTATGAAGATCTCGTTTGAGACGAGGGAAAAACGATGCCCGAGATTCTGTGTTATGTTTATATTTTTATAGAGCCATTATTTATATTTTTTATAATTATATGTGAATTACTGCATTATATATATATATGTATGAAGCCCAGTGTCTCAGGGGTAGTGTATCACGCTTCCAAGCCACAAGTCTGGGGTTCAAATTCCGGGCTGAGCAAGATCGACTCAGCCTTTCCTCTGTGTTCGTGTTTACCACTTGACCGAAAGATGTTTACATGCCCCCAGCGCCTAAGATCACGAAAACTGAGATAGGCACATTAGGCCTTGCTTGGGAACTGAACACGGGGGTTTCCCCTGTGTTCCTGTTTGACCACTTGACCGAAACATCTGCACATGCACACCCCAGCGCCTAAGGTCACGAAAACTGAGATAGGCACAGTAGGCCTTCGCTCTCATGGGTTGTTGCGCAACTGAGTTCACTTCAATATATATTATAATTAATAATCATGCGCTAAATTGTCACAAATCTAAGAAAGCGAAGAAGAAATAAATACAAATATAACAAAACAATATGGATCAAGAATAAGGTCAAATATATATAAGCCTCAGCAAGCAAAATTCAAATTAAACACCATATTCTTAAACCTTTTTGTGAGGCTGCCATTCTTTGTGCGGAAGTTCAAAACATTTTCCTTTTTAATTTGACTTCCTTTTCAACATACAGAGTAGTGAATGCTTTTTTTCTCTCACACGGATTTAAACTGGATTTTTCAGATGTTTACTGCTGCCACCACGCAAAACAAAAGCAAAACAACTAAATATCTCCTTTTCCAAAAGTACATTAAACTATTTACATATCTATCTAATTCTGTAATAACTTTAAGCTAACAAACCATTTCACATTCCTTCCATTCTTTTAACTTTTCCCCCAATCTATTATAATTGTTTTCTATGATATTAAACTCATTAGTTTTATTCAAACAATAAAATTTCTCTTTGGATTTGTGATGCAAATATAAAATAAATAAATAAACAAAATGCATGATGAACCAACAAAATAAAAGAAGCGAATAACGTCCACGTTTGACCCTTCCGACAAAGTCCGAGGTTGTTCACATTTAATCGATTTTTTTAAAAAAAACCTTCTTTAAAAAGAAATGACAGGAAGACTTTAAATTATTAATCAAACTTTTAAAACTTTTCCAACAGACTTTTAAAAAGTATATACAATTATTGTTTTTATGATTTTAGTATTCGTTCGCCAATTCATTCAAAGAATTTTGAAATGAAAGAGAGGCAGAGGGAGAATTATAATTCATATGTTGAAAATTTTATTATTAATGTTACATACGGAACCATGATTTTGAAAAAGCGAATAAATTTATATATTTTTTGTTATTAGTGTCAGTTTAATTAGAATATACATATAAAATTATTTTACAAATATTGTTACAAAAAAAAATTACTTCAATGCAATATTTTAGCAAAGAATGGAGAAAAAATAGTAGATATTCAATACATTCTCGTTTTAATAAAATATGCTTCTACAATAATAATATTTTGCCTATATCTAGCTCGCACTTCTATACAGGGGTTGAGAGGCCGCAGTAGTCCAGGGGTTCAAAGTAGCAACTCATAGCATGCGTGTCATGAGTTCGAGCCCCTACAGACCCGCCGTGAAGAGAAGGCCGATGCGCGTCAAATATGTTGAGGCTCAAACGTCCACCCGTTGGTGTGCTATGGAAGTTAGGAGAGGGGATGACAGAGATCAGATGTCGTTCTCGTCACTTGACCATGGTTCAAAATTATGAGGTCCGTCACCAAAAGCCCTCGTGTAGCTGAATAAGAGGCGACGTTAACGTTCGTTCACTCATAACTATAATTTTTTTATGTATATAACTTAGTAGTAAATTTACTTGTCATTTATTACATCAGAGTAGAAAATTTTTAACCCAAAACGTTTGTTATTATTTCAACTGATCGTTACTGTGAAAATGTGAATTTTTCAAAAATCCTAGCTCTGGCTCTGTAGAGAAATCTTAGCTAAATATAAACCAAATATTATTATTATAGAAGTATTTTTCATGTAAGGAGAATGTTTTGAAAATATGCTATTCTGTTTTCATTTTCTACCAAAAGATTGCATTGAAATAATTTTTCTCTTACAATAATATTCATAAAGCATCTTTATATGTACATTCTAATTCAACTGACACTAAATGTCAAAAAATATTATCCGCTTATACCAGAAGGCGGTCAACTATTTTGGCTCGAGAGCCCCTTTATGGAAGCACCACCGCACCTTTTTAAAAGGATTGCATTCATTAGTTAACTTTGCATCTCAAAAAAGGTATAAATTGTGCCCTAAAAATCAATAAACATTAATTGAATAAAATAGTGGTAGCTTTATTCAATCTATTTACTGTGCTAATTTCATATCATCTATAGCTGCACACAAGTCCATTTAATTTTAGAATCAGTCAGGGCCGATCCCCTAGCAGGAGTGCAGCGCGTGCACTGCACGCGGTTGGCCAAGACAAGAGGCGGCAGTAGGCCACATATGAAGGCTCTATCAATGAAGAAAAGTTTTTCACAAATTTTTCAAAATAAAACTTGTAATAAGTCGAAGAAATATGCAGAATTTTAAATAGTTATTTTGAAAATTTGAAATAAATCCCAATTTTCCGAAAGCATAACATAATTTAAGAAAAATAGAATGTTAATACGCAGTGTGTTGGTCCATTGTCCATTAATGTCTACTCTTTACACACATCCTTCATTTGATAGCAAAATTCGTGACAGAGCCGAAAATATCAGCGGCACTGTAGAACGATGCTTAACAAAGGCGTCTCAAATGCAACTTTTTGTGAAAGTTGTTTTGCGAAATGGTTAATATTACCTAATTCATAGGTCTAATTCTTAGGTCTTTTGGGGGGAGTTAAAAGTTTTCAATTTAATAATAGCCTTGCAACTTAGAGAAAATAATAGAGGAACGAAGTGATTTTTGTGTCATTTTGCATTTTTATATTAATGTTTTACATTTTACTCTTATACTGGTAGATGAGTATATAACGTAAAATTTATGTATTAGTCAAAATATGAAAAATTCTCTAGAGGGGTGGCATATTAAGTGTTTGCAAGCGGGTGGTCGACACCCTAGGATCAGTTCTGACATTTAGTTTAATTAGACAAGTGTATCCTATCACACTTTTTTAGAATTCTTTTTTTAAAAAAAATATCAAGAAAGAAATTGCTTTTTCGTTGAAATTCTCACCAGTGCCTTAAGTTAATGACATCCAGCTTGTGCGTGTGTGTGTGCATTTCTATTTACTCTTGATCTTCATCCAAAAAAAAACTTTGATCACAAATATAGTTGATCAAACATAGGTAACATTTTGTGTCTATTTAGTTTTCTTATTGTCTTGGCAGGCCTGTAGTTGCTCAATAATGGCTTATACCCTTTTTCAAAATCAAGGATTTGAACGCAACTAGTCCTTCTCTCACCCAAAATTTCCTTTAAAAAATTTTACCAAACAAACTTTTAAAAGTTATATGCAGTAATTCTTTAAATTTGCTTTCGTTCCTCAATTTATTCAAAGAATTTGAAAACGAAAATAAAAAAAAAAAAGAATATATTAATTCAGACTTGGAAAAAAGAATGTTTATTGAATACACGACCTTGTTTCATAAAAATATTTTCTTAATTAAAATGCTTTAAATTTTTTTAATAAGACAGGTTTTTACAATCAAGATGCGTCATCAGACGGAGCCAAAACCACAGTAAACAAAGAATCTAAAGTTATCAATCAAACGCGCGAGAACTTTGACAAGTGAAGGGCAATTGTAAACTGTGTTTCCGTGGTTTGAACCCGGTAGTAACCGGATGGAAGCGGTTCTGTTGTATCAAAAACCAAGTGAAAGTTTGTCAACGAACTGAATCATGTAAACCTTGAGCCAGATAAACCGGTAATTTCTAGCAAATGATTCTGAGTTTTCCAAAAAAACCTGGTCCATCATCAAAAAATACTCATTTTTCCTTTCACTTTTATCAATATTGATCAATGATAAATTACCATTTAACAGTTTGACGATATTCAGACTGGTTTTAAAGGTATACTAATTTATGTAACATTTGATTTCTATGAAACCTGAATGGTGACCTCAAATTAGTCTTTATTTACATAGATGTAACATATATGATTCAGCTCCTGGTTGACATGTACAAGTTGATACGATTTATTAATTACACGACTGACTATCACTTTTAAAAAATTTATTTTTATTAATTTTTATAAAATTTTCTTGGAAAAAATGCTCTTCAATTCATGCACGTGAAAAAATTAATTTAAAAGTTGAGTTTTTTGTCAAATTTATTTTAAATTTTTCAAAAAATAAGTATTTTTTTTAAGCTTTAAATGAAAAATAATCTTGTTTTTTCTTTTTTCAAGTCAACATTATCATCGTACACAAGGATATATATATATTTAACTGAAAAAAATAAAAAGATTTTCCTCTCTTCTTCCTTAAGCCATTTAACAGCATATTATTTTAAGAGCTTTAATGTAAAACTTTTGGAGCAAAGATGTTAAAATTATAACAGCTATAACTACAGATAACGTAAACCACATGTTTAAAAAAAATATTTATATTTGGAGTTGAGAGGGTTGTGAATTTTGGACAGTTCAATGACCTCTACATTGCAACTTCCAGCAATAAAGTTAAGAATTTTCCAATGTGGTATACCCTTAAAAATGACTATGGCTTTACTTCTGTATACGGGAGAAATATCCGAATTAGTTAAATTTTCTTATCTCCTTGACAGCAGGAGACCCGCGAGCTGCCTGCGGCTTTTCTGGTTATAGTATGTCATAAAAAATAATCACATCTGCCAAAAATTGAACCTTTTTCCTTCAGATATAACTGTTGAAAATTTTTACCTTATCTGTGCTTTTATTTAAACATTTGACTGGCTTAAGATTCATATATTAAATTGTTTACGATAAACAAAGTTTATTGAGAATCAGTGAAAACATCAGAATTAGTTCCAAAGCAGTAAAAATCAAATTTATTGGTAAAAATGCCGCCATGGGAAGACACTATTTAAAGTTTTCCAGCTAAGTTTATTTATTTGCATACATGGGTTCGGGATTAGTCTTGAATGAATGAGAAATACGCTTAAACCTCCGACAGAAATGACGAAAACACATTCCGTATTTTGCGATATGTTTAAAGATTAATAAAAAAAATGCTAAAATGGCTTTTATATGTGAGAGCAGTCAAAGTTAGTTTAAATTATCAGAGTAAACATTAAATAACAGAATGAAACTCTTAGAGTATTATTGGTATGGATATTTTTTCACGAAAAAAAAAAAGCTTGAAAATTTAATTACTATACTTTTACACAATCAGTCACAGAAATAAAATTTTTTCGATAGTTCTTAATTTTTGAAGGAATGGGAAATGCTACTTTGTGTATGTAAGACTTGATTCAAATATGATGAAAAAATATATCAGTTAGAATATGCCAATCTTGATCGCGACTGCTATTTGCGGTTTACCCTTTCTTCCCCTGAGCATATAAATGGCTCTTTGATACCCAAGCTGGTCAATGAATTAGAAACCCAAGATCAATACTTTAGTGGGACTTTTGCCCGGAGAACTGCTCTAATCGTTTGGCCATTGAGTCTACATGCTTCTGGAGTGCATTTATGTCCAGATAATACCATGTATTGGCTATGCAGCTTTTTAGATCTTGTAAATTTAGATGGAAGAGAAGGGTGCTGTGTCGTATGTGTCCATATCCCACATATTTTCTATGAGGCTAAGATTCGGGTGATATGGTGGTAGTGGGAAGGTGTTGGAAGTTAGACTGATGATCAGCAAACCAATTTTGAACACTTCAGGCACGTAGCATAGTTACGTTATCGTCCATGAAGTATTCGCCTTCATCAGGGTAAAAATGCAACATTGCACTGCGCACTTGATCTGTCAGTATATCTAGGTATTTGATGGCAGTCTGTTTGCTCTAGAGGAACACAAGGGCGTCTCTTCTATAGTAGCAGAACATGCCCCATATCATGACTCTTCCATCAGACCTTTGCACAGAGCGAGTAAGAAAAGACGGATTCATAGCTTCGTGTAGCTCTCACCAAATTCGACGCCTTCCAAAATAAGGTGTAGCGGGATTCATCCGACTACATTACTCATTTAAAATCCCCAGATGCCCAGCGTCTTCTACCCCGAAACCACACACAAAAAACAACAACGAATTTTTGCATTTTGGGCAGAAAGGAGTGGTTTTCACACAGGCACCCGACTATGTATTCCTATCTTCTGCAATTCTCTGTTCATGGTTCGGATTCAAATCTGTTGGGTACAGCCTTAGTTGACGATTTGTGTCAGTTGAAGAGCCATAGAGTCACTGTTCTGCCGAACAATTCGTAGCAAACGATGCCGGTTACTCTGTTGGAAAACTGCTCGAACTCATCTTCTAGAGGACTGTGGGCTCTGATTTCAACTTTTAGAATCCTCTGTTTTTGTGAATCCAGTGAGATTTGCTGTCTTTGAAATCGAGGCACCTGCTGAACGGGCACCAACAATAAGCCCTTTTTTTCAAATAGTGAAATATCTGTCGTTTCCCCCATTTTATTTCTTTCATCGTGAAAAGCAATCTTACGCCTTACTTATACTAGTATTCTAACCACGTGTGTGTGTGAGACTCGCGTCATAAAAATGCATATATTCAAATCACGTCTCGCATTCAAATGCAAATCTCAAAGGTTTCTAATTCATTGGCCAGTGTGTGTACCCAAAGTTATCTTATTTCATGAGTAAGTTGGTTCTTCTTATCGAAAGTTTGCCAACCCTTGTCCTGGAGTAACGGTGTATGTGTTACGCAGAGTCTTAAGGGGGTTGAAAAGTAAGAAAGACGTCCATCTATAGTACCTTATTCTACAAATTTTGATATTACGCCAACGTGAGAGCTTTTAGCTTCGACAAATTTAGCACGCCTCAGTTTTTTTTATTGATTATTTATAATTTTAGAGCAATTAATTTAAACTTAAAGTATTTTTCTATATATTTTTCCTTTTTTTTACTTTAACGTAATTTATTAATATCTTCAAACACTTATGGGTGATATAATCTGTATCATGCTATTTCAATAACCCTTTAGACAGGAGATCAAGGGCCGAGAGGGCAAAGTGCTCCACGTATATCCCCACCCCCACTTCCCAGTTATGAATGGTTCAGAGTCTGACTGAAGAGAAAAAAGACCTTTAGGTATTTGAATGTCAAATCTTTAAAATTAATAGCTTTAGTTAAAATCTATAGATTTGAAGATAAGAAAAATAAAGTTTGACACAAAACTATAAATCATCCTTTAGTTGTAAGAAGTATGTATAGGCATGTAGCGGTACCATCTATATAAGCCAGTAACTACCTCCGCACCATGGTGATCATTTTGGTGTAGTGGATAAGTTACTCGGCTTCGGATCCAAAGGTACCTGTTCTATCCTACCGGATATGCGCGCCACTTCATTGGTGACCCGGACGAGATAATTATACACTCATTAATCCGTATTAAACTTATAAGGAATTTTTCTAACATCTACACAAAATGCTGCCACTTACCTAGATA
The DNA here is from genome assembly GCA_019973975.1 of Trichonephila clavata. Classification (NCBI taxonomy): domain Eukaryota; kingdom Metazoa; phylum Arthropoda; class Arachnida; order Araneae; family Nephilidae; genus Trichonephila; species Trichonephila clavata. Next base: position 25,223 of record BMAO01029582.1, on the reverse strand, counting down.
AATTTCATTACAGGAGTAGTTTCTATTAATCGTTCGCACTAAGGGTTGGTGTTCTCCAAACTTTCCATTTTGTACCTGAGTTGATTTGGAATACCATGTAGCTCCATATAATACTTTATGAAAAACGTCTTTGGACATACTCCATTGAAGATGTCCGGGAAGATCTTCGCTGCTTTCCATCAATTTGCTTGTAACGAACGATGACATTGTAACTGGAATTTGGGATTTCCCAAACGTGATTTACCTAAAATAGGCAGGGGAAAAAAGTCATTAGAATCACATCTATTGATATATAACAGTATTTTATATATTTTTTGTCAGTGTATATACAATCGACTCTAGATAATTCGAAGTTGGAGGGACCAATGAAAAACCTCGAATAACCAAGAGTTCGAAATATCGAGAGGGTAGGAAAAAACACCCAAAATACTCGAAGATAATTTTTTTCTAACACATTTAAATTTAAAACTATGTAATAAAACAACAATTGTACATATGTATAAAATTTTAAAGTAATTTTTAAAAGGTACATATTACACAATATAAATATTATACAAAAGTTGAAAGTCCTGTATTAAAAGAATACATTCATACACAATCCTACGCATCTCTTCTTCACAATAGTTGAATGTGTAGCAAGCCAACGTGTTAAACGAAATATATGGACAGCTGACAACAGGTGGGGTTGGCCTATTGTCCACTTGAAGAAGGAAATTAATAAAAGTGTATTTTCGCCTAAAATGAACCGGAAAACACTAAGAAGGAGTAGTAGACAGATGGTCATTAAAGGGGCTACGTTACAGGGAGAACATGCAGAGACAATACAACACAAAACTTTTCAGCTACAGCCTGTTTGCTACAGGACTGTACATGCTAATGAGTTTTCCAATTGTCGAGAGTTTTATAAGATAGCTTCGAATTATCGCGTGTTGTGGTCTGGCCACCCACAGATTTTACTTCGAATTATTGAGTGTACCAAACATATTGTTTTAATTCGAAATATCAAGAGTTTTTCTAAGGACTGAGCATTTACTTCGAATTATCGAGAGGTTCGTATTATCGAAGGTTTGAATGATCAAGAGTAGACTGTATATCCATCTTTTTCACTTGAATGTAATGGTGTTTATTGTAATAATTTTGACATATTCGGTAATAACAATATGGAATTCTAAAATAAACTCATTCAAAAAATATTTACGACGAACATGCTGCACTAATAGCAACAATTAGACTACAGAGTTTATCTAATAGTAGTATATATCAATTACGATATGCAATTCACTATGAAAGGTCTATTTATATCTAGTATACATAACAGTGGAATCTTTCGCAAGTTTTATAAAGCTTTCTGTAAAAGATGAATTTTAATTTTAATTTGTTCTGTTCAAATGTCGTTTACTTTAAAACAGTTTACTTTTTAAAAATTTTAAAGATACTTAAGAGGGTAATTTTGATATCTTTGGACTCCTATTCATAACATCTAATTTCACCTTACTTTTGACAGTTTATTGGATAAAATTTCTGGATTAATCCGTAGAAAATATCCTAGATATAAAAGTCTTGCTTTGAACACACGTATATAAAAGAATATATATATATATATATATAGTAAAAAAATGAAAGAATACATGATAAAAAAAAAAAAAAATATCACAAAAACTAATAATATATATATATATATATATATATGTGGTTCCTAAAGCCAGGAATTTGCTATAGTACTACTGTGGCTAATACTTTTTACTATCTTGACTAGTTATCGAAGGCTTATAACTATTTTGTGTATATTTATGTAAATTATACACACACACACACATACACACACACACATATATATATATATATATATATATATACAGTCGACTCTCGATAATTCAAACCTTCGATAATACGAACCTCTCGCTAGTTCGAAGTATATGCTCAGCCACTAGAAAGACTTTTGATATTTCGAACTAAAACAACACGTTTTGGTACACTCAATGTTTCGAAGTAAAATCTGCGGCTGGCCAGACTACAATACGCAATAATTCGAAGTTATCTTATAAAACTCTCGACAATTCAAACACTCACTATCATGTAGAGTCCTGTAGTTAACAGGTTAGACCTTATATATTTTATGTTGTATTGTTTCTGCTTGTCTCCCCGGTAACGCACGCTACCACGTTGATGATCATCGGAGTTGACTCCGGTAACTCTGACACAAGTTAGAGTGTCACTAAACAAACCACGCAACTTTTAACGTGAAAATCATGTTGATGCGGACATTCTTCAAGCTTCATTTTTGTGGAAAAATCTATTGACAAATTTAGATTGAATGCCATAAAACAAAAACAGAAAAAATGACAAATTACTTTTGACGAAAAAATCTGTTATGTACAGTATATATTCTTTTCTATATTGTTTTTAATACATAAATGTATTCTTTTAATACATGACTTTTAATTTCTGTATAATATTTATACTGCATAATATGTACTTGTTAAAAATACTTTAAAATAATTTTATACAATGTACACAATTGTTGTCTTATTACATAGTTTCAAATTTAAATGTTAAAGAAAAAAAATTTCTCCTCGTGTATTTTGGGAGTTTTTTCCTACCCTCTTAATAATTCGAACTCTTGTATTTCGAAATTTTTCATTGGTCTCTTCAACTTCGAATTATCGAGAGTTAATTGTATATATTAATTTGATCAAATACCTCTCAAAGTACCTGTAAAACGAAATTTTGCTTCTCTTATCAGTAAGACTTAAATATATTTCCAAGTGTGTATTTGCTTTATTAAAAAATAGAAATAACAAAAAACAGCAATTGACGTTCGGTATCTTCGAATGTTCTATATAGAGATCCTATATGAAATTATTCTATTTTTATAAAATGTTGCACACTTTTAAATATAAAAAATTTTGAAAAGTGTAAAAACATTGGAAATAAACGCAAAGAAAGTATTTATTTGCATTTCTATAAAAAAAAAAAAAAACCTTGTTATAAAATTCAACACCAAAGCTTTTGAAATAATTTTCCACAAAGGGTTTTGCAAACAAAAACGTTTCAAGGAAAAAGAAATGAATTTAAAATCATTTAATGAAACTGAATAACAAATCATAATTCAGTGATGAACATTTATATATATATATATAGTTTCATTTTAATTTCCCATAAAAACAGAAATATTCACACACACAAGTATCAGGATCTTGACCTTTACTATATGGAATATTTCTTAAGCGGAATTTACTAAATTACGAAGAAAATCGCCGGAGTAAACACTTACCCGTATTTAATATAAGCCAAGCATCTCCCTTCTCAATCGAACACCGTTTAACTCTTCCTCAGAACACTACAAATAATTCGAGGGAAAAAAAACAATATCTCATCTGACATACCAGTTAGCAAAAACGGAGACGAAAGTAACCTATTCAGGGTTCGGCACATGGATATATGAGCTAGTTCCCTATTTTGCATATATCTGACGTCTGATTCCAACCGAATCAGGGCGGATGAAACTGGTTGCAGGTTCCCCAGTCCACTTTTTGGACCAACTGTTCAAAATAGGATCTTCAATGAAGTACCCTTCAACCTTGATCACGTGGTGGGTTTTTCATGACGTCACTATGTCTCCGGTCATTTCCAGGGTGAGAGCGATTGAGTTAAAAGTCCAGACTGATAAATTCAGACGATTCACTCTCTTTTTCTTCTTCGAAAAATGTTGTGTGTAAGCTTTGTTCTGGATTTGGAATCCTCCCTGTCGTGTTTGTAATGGATCACTAATAAACTAGGCCGAAGAAATCAGATCGGATGGGAACTAAATATAGTTTTCTTAAATTCAATTCGTTTTGAACTCATTTCGCTTTATAAATTTTTGGTTTTTGATTCTGATTAGAATAAATTGTTACATTTACGGATGTACAAGATATGTAAAACATAAATGGTTCATATAATGTTAAAATTACTGTAAGTGTTTCTTTTCAAGAATATAAATGATTGTTTTTTTTTAAAAAACTTAAGAGCAAATGATTTAAATTTTAAAAATTGTTGAAATTTGCAGTAGATTTAGATTTAGATTTTAGAAAAAATTTTACTCAGCCATCAAATGCCATTTTTTTCAGAAAAAGTCCTGGGAGTTTAGCTTAGAACTTTTCATGTTTTATTTGTAGATGCATGAAAAACATGAATAGAGTAAAATTTTAATTCGAAATAACATTGTAATTAATAATTTAAAAATAGTACTAGCATATTTTAATAATAAATTATATTACAATGTACGTAATAGACTACAGCTGTAAATAATATTATATAAATTACTTTTTAAGAAAAAAATATATATTGATGAAGCTGTGGTGTAATGTATACCCCCGCATTCTGGGGGGCCCAAAGCCTGACTGACTCCAAGTTGTAGTCCTTTGTAAGATCCGACTTGGGGCCCCAAACCTGACTGTGCAGGGGGGGGGAGCTCTAATATTCTCCGTTACACCACTGCAATGAGGGAAGGGTATAATAGGAAAAAAAGTGGATTTGAAAGCAATCATTCAAATGTGGATAAAAACTATTTATAAAGAATTGATAGAAGTAATTTGATATACCATTATTTCCTTACATTTTTATCTGTAATTTACTGTGTGTAGAAATAATAAAGTATATTACAGAATTATAAGGGGAAAATTGAGTATATATCCATTTTAACATGATCAAATTGAATGAAATTTTTAAAAAAAATTTACGTGGACAATAAGCATTTCTATTCTGAATGTTTTTTCATAAAAAATAATTTATGCATTTTAACTTTAACCCGTATTAATAATGAAAAAATAAATCTCTTACAAGTAGAAGACAGTTTTAACCAATTAATCACAAAAATAATGTAGATATTCATTAATATTTTTGGAATTTTGCTATACACAGTAATTGCAGCAGCTGAGAAACACTAATTACCCTTTTGGTATTTTATCTTTTCACTTCAATTTATCTCTGACTCTTAGTCATCTTATTCAAGTCTGATTTTCTCTGATTATTTTCTCAATTATTTAAGAGCAAAGGGTGAGTGACCTTTCTTTTCTTTTTTAATTTTTGAGTCAGCAAAAGAGCTGCTCCCTGCACTTTGTATTTAAACTGAACACTTCAGTTAACTACGATATGCGTATGATGAAACACGGAACAGAACTGTACAACAAAAAATTGCATTTAACCCTCCGCAGGCGCGCTTCAATAAGTTCCATCCATAGACGCGCGGCATCTCTCAGATGCATCACTTCACACTTACGTTTGAAGATAATTTAATCATTTTATTGCTGAGATTTGACATTAAAACGTAATGTTTTATCTAAAATATTGACAAAAGGTGCAGCATTTGTTACTAATACAGTTTTTTTTACTATCTTTAGTAGTGATTCTCAAACTATCTTGGTCGTGGAACCCCAAAGTTTGTTGCCAATGATGGCGGAACCCTGAATATTCTTTAATCAACGACTTTTCAAAATTTAATATCTCATAGTAAATGAAACATGTATTATTATGGTAGTTCAGATTTTATTGAATTAAACAAAACTAAGAAAAAATTATTATAGAGATAATTAATTAAAATACAAAATATAAACTAAAATAAATGGAAAATCTTTAATGCGAAGAATGTACCCTCTTCTTTGATTCCATAATTCTCTTAAAATTCGGCGTTAGGTTTGATAACTGAACTCGTATATCTGGTGCAGCATCAAGTTTATTACGATATTTGGTTTTTGTCGCAATATATTTTGAAAACTCAGCTTCACACAAATAAGTGGTTGCAAATGGCAATAGAATTCGAATAGCCTGTTTTGCGAATTTTAAATATTCATCGAATACATCTGACTAGAATATTGTTAATGAAACAGTTCTAAATTTGGCTTATAATTATGTATCTGAACTTAATACAATCAAATTTTCATAATCCATGGAAATGAATCCTTTTGGTTTTTCTTTTATTTTAAAAGGGTTTTGTACCCAGTAATTATCTGGATCCTCTAGGGTTGGAAAATAATCAATGAGTGATTGCTGTAAACTGTACAGATGTGTTTCTACACCATCACGGATATCCATATCTAAATCCAGATTCTTCGAGAAAAATCACAAAGCGTCTGGAAACACTGGAAGCTATTTTGTTCCACTATTGAAATCCAATATTGTATTTTCCTGGAAAAGGCAACCAATTTATCTTTTGTTTGTAAAATGTTGACTTGTTTTCCTTGCAGAGCCAAACATAATTCATTCAATTTTCCAAATATATCAGCAAGGTATGCAAGTGTTGATAGACAAGCCATATTATTTATCTGTCTGACAATTCAAAGATATGATCAATTAAATAAACCATCAGTTCCTTTCGTAATTCAAATATTCGCACAAGCATTTTACCATCCGATAACTTCCTAACTTCCGTATGAAGAAGTAAAGTAGTGTGAAGACTACCTATATTTTCGCACATAACTCTGAAAATACATGATTGCAACGGTTTATTTTTGAAAAAAAATTAATCACCTTCACTGCTTCGTCTAGAACAGATTTAAATGTCACCAAAATCCTTTTTGTTACTAATGCATATCTGTGAAGAATGCAGTGAGTATTGTTATAGTTTATTGCAACATTTTTAATTAGTGCTACATCACCACCCACTTTTTTTGTCATTGCATTTGCTGCATCGCTGCATACTTAAATACATTTTCTCAAGCTAATTTCATGCGTTGTCATAAAATTATCGACGTAGTTAAATATATTCTCCCCTGAGGTGTTAATGTGTTCACACTTTCATTTTAAAGCAAATCTTCTTCAATTTTTAAATTAAAATCATACCAACGAAAACAATAAAAATCGCTAATCCAGCAAAGTCTGAGGACTCATTTAGTTGTTATTCTTAAGCGTTACACGCCTGTAACGATGAAATAAGTTCTATTTGAATATCATCGGCAATATATCGCTAATACGCCTTTTTACAGTATTGTTAGAAAGAGACACACTTTCAACTTGTTTACTATACCTTTCACCCATGAAACACGAAATGATATCTTGAACACAAGGTTTAATAAGTGATTCACCAATTACATTTGCCTCGCCTGCTAGAGCAATACGGTAAGGTACTTTAAACGACGCTTCCGTTATCTTTTGATTATCTGTTTTGAATTTTTACACCATGAAACTCTTGCTTTTATTATGATTTTCAAGTTTTCTTTTTAAAAAAGAAGATTTCTTTTTTAAAAAGAAAACTTGATATCTAATATCTTTGCCTTTATCTGTTGGGTGATATTTTTCCAAATGCCTCAGTAGTTTTGCTGGTGCTAATGGGCTGTTCGCCCATATTTTGTTGCAAAACAAACTCATCGTAACTGGAGCTTCGTCATCTCCAGTACTAGTAAATCCAAACGACAGGTAACTAGTATCATACTTACGACTTTTCGTTGATAACACCTGTCCAAAATTGGACGGTGGTAGAGTTGGAAGATGAGGCTGTAGCTGTACTGAACTGCAAGTTGATGGCATTGCGGGTTCCACAATGCCTGTATCTGTAGATTCCGCGATTTCTGCATTACTACTCAAAACGTCAGTTTCCTTAAACCGCCCATTTTCTAATCAACGATCCATTACAAGGGCAATTTTTCTGTTTCAGATATTACGGTATTTCTTTTGATATTGAAATGCAAATGCATGGTTAACCGACTTTGTTACAAACAAACTAGCCCTCCTACCAGTTTTCCAGTATATTCTTCCGCTCATGTATTTCTACCGGAAATGGTGTGAAAAGGCTCCGTTTTTGCTTAGGTTTTTTCAATAATCTACAGTTTTTTTAATATTTTTTATACATTACCTTTTTATTTTTCTTTCTTTTACATCTAATCGACGTCGTTTAAGAATAAGAAATGCAGACAAGTCAGTGATTATGATGAAAACAAATATAAACGTGCTTTGCATGGATCAACTGATGCGATTATAAGAAGCCAAGGGACATAGACAATCGCCAACGCAGCAACCCGGAAAAGAAGTTTGGAATATGCTACTTTGGCCATATATTGGTAGGATCAGAAGTTTGATCCCGGTTAAGCAACCATACATCAGTATATTGCACAAAAAATTACATAAATTTTGGGAGCTAATTGTAAACTTTCAGAGGAAAATGTGAATATATTAAACGCCATTCTTATTTTTTTAATCAAATAAAATTTGTCACACGGAATCCCTAAATTTTTTTTCGTGGAACCCACTTTGGGAATCACTGATCTATATAATTATCTATTTATAAAAAATAACGGATTGTTACTGAAGTTACAATATACCTATATATTATACCTGGTACCTATATACCTTTATCACTAAAGCATTTGTAAGAGATTAAATGTGATATTAATTAAAGGAACTATGGAGTTTTAAAAGGAAAAGAAATGTAGCCCCAAGAAGTAAAAAAAGTAAGTTCACGTATAAATTTATATATTGAAACATTAAAAAAAACATAAGAAATTGGAAACCTTCTTTGGTAACTATCTCACTGAAGAAAACTAATAACGTCTACAAAAAATTAATAAAGAATATACTTAACTGTGAAAGTTTAATAAATTATTTTATCACAAACCTGACTCCATTAGGTGTATACGTATGTTACACAGGTCGTAATATAATATTTAAGATATAATTAGAAATTTCAATTAAAAAGTCACATCACAAAGGTAATGGTTATAGTTATCACTGTGTCAAAACTACCTATTATATTTTGAGATCTTTTGTTGCAGTCATCACAAATCATCTTACAATGTTCAAGGCACGTGAATGTTTCTCATTTTACTTAAAATTTTGATAGTATTCTTTTCTTGATCTCTTGTCAAATGGAACAGTACTTCTTTTTTTAAGGTCTTGATATTATTATTATTTGGGGAGGGGATTCTTCTTGAACAGGGCGTTGCACTTTAGATATTTCTTCAACCCTGAGTCGTAATGAACAAGGCATGTGGATGTTACTTCCAGGCCGTCTTTGCACGGCATTTCTCAGATGCATCTCCATTCCCAGGAAAAAAACCATCTTAAAGAAGTTGCAAAATACTTGTTTCGAGTTTTATTTTAGTATAAAACAGAAAACTACTCTCTACGTTATAGAGAAACTTGAAAATTAATGAAAAATCAGAAAGGCATTAAAAATCCCGTTGTTGAGTACGCAGCATCTATCAGATTCAAGAGCCCCTGTCGCCAAAAATATGAAGATATAGACCACGTCCTTAGCACTGAACTCTAGTGCGAGTGATAAGAGACAGATAGAAGAAGGAAGAGCGCGTTCCCTCTGACCGTGTGGACGCGACACTAAAATTATTTTTACTATGCATATCAGAGATTCGCGCCTGACGGTGGGCTAAGAAAAAGGAATTGAAAATTGATGTAAAATGCTTATTCATTGAATGAATTTTAGAAAAAGGTACAGATTGTTAGTTATCTTGAAAAAAAATCACCAAAATTTATTTTGTAATATATTTCCTTAGTCCAAGGTCGTGTTGTTCAATTCCCAACACACAGAGATGGCAAATTTTTCTTCTATCATTTTATAACAGGCCCAAATCACGGAACATATAGAACAACATATATTAAACCAGGCGATAATGTTTCATACAGCAATCGATTGAATAAAAAAGTAATCGGTGCAAGAATTATCGTTGCCACAGTGTCAAACGAAATAATCAATTACTTCTTTTTCATGCAAAGAAAAAAATTTAATTACACTATTTGACGAAAAGTCTGTACTGCCTTTCTTTACATTTAATATAAAGCAAAAATTTCATACAACAATGAGAAGAATAATTAAAGAAGTAAGAAAACGTTAAGTAGTGTCAATTCATAAAAATAAGAAAAGATCTCTAATTCATCAAACATGACAAGAAGAAAATCAAGCTAGTGCAATCTACTGTGGGACTGCAAAGCAAAAAATATAGTAAATTCATTCTTATTTTAAAATTTTATATAATTTTACTTTGTGTATTGAAGTTTTTTTTTGATTATTATATAATAAGGTCTTAAGATGCCATATTATTCGACATATTAAGAACATTAATTTTTTTCAAAATATTTTTTTACATTAAAATATTTATATAAGAAGGTCTAGGTCGCTCACGTAAGTTTCATGGCGATTAATAACTGAGTTGTACTGATTTCGCCAAAGAACCATCTAGTTGAAGCATGACTTCTCCATGTTAAACGGAACTTCACCTCACTGTAGTGAGGTGCGGAAGTTAGAAAAGTAAGGTATCAACCTAAGAATTCATCATTTGACAGTGGTTCAAAACTACAAGGAATTTTGCATCTACGTAAGTTGATCCAATTTATAAAATTACTTCAGTATCAGTGAAAAATGAAAAAAATGTAACTTATTAGTAAATTATCACTCAGCATTTGAAAACAGAATCCAATTTAGAGTTTTCTAAAACGGTATGGGTTTGAAATTTTTTATACATGTTCTGAAATGTATGTTTTGTAAAATTGTGCTTTGTAAAATTAGCTCTAACATGCTTAGTACTTTTTCTAAAAAATTTCAAAATCAAAATTAATGATTTTTTGAGAATTTTTGGAAGCTTAACTGTAAAAAATTTTTAAAAAAGTTAAAGAGCAGCAGCAGAAAAAAAACACATGAACAGTTTTATGTAGTATATTATAAGATACTTCGAAAAAAAATTTTGAAAGAAAAGAGACATATTTAAAAAAGCCTTAGGAATTTAATAAAAAAGGTTTTAAAAAGTTCAAAAAATTTAAATTTTACAAACATTTTGCAACAAATTGAACATTTTTTGTATGGAATTTTTTTCAAAAATTAACCTTTATAAAATACAATTAAAACCAAATATCAATACAAAAAATTAAAAAAAATGTGAAGATGGCACCATATTGCCTTAACTGTCATACCCGAGATTCACTCGGGCATGGGCACTAATGCTCTAAAATGTCACTCCCGAGTATTATACGGGGAAATTTTTTTTTTGAGTGCTCTTATTGTTAAACCCGAATTTATATCGGAAGAAGTTTATTTCGGCGTCATCTCTTTGTCAAAACAGAAACAATATCGGAGAAGTTAATTTGGGTCAATTCAATAGATGGTGCTTGATGAGCAGTATTCGTGATACTTTCATGATCAACCTCAAAAATGAAAAAAGAAATGAAGATATATTTTCAAGCCAAAGAGAGAGAGAGAGATTGTTTTTGACTACAATCTAACTATCGATGGTGTGGATCGCTGTGATCAGGAAATATCCTTTCATCCGACAATCTGTAAGCGCCAGAAAAAATATTGTAAAAAAACAGTTTTACATTAACTAGACAAGGTACTCTGGGATTCATTTTTGCTCCATAAAAATGTAATTGAGGAACGTATTACTCTTTTAGAATTTCGAATGCAAGTTGTAGAAGAGCTTTTTTTTTATAAATATGATGATGCAGTTTCTGAACAAAAGAATTCTGGCAGGCCACCTACAGTAGATATAATTGCCCGTGTTAGAGAACGATATTTTATATCCCACATTCCTCCAACTCCTGCGAAACTTAAGCCTGCAAGATAGTGCAAAGTTTGTTTTTCAAAGAAGAATGCAAACGGAAAAAGGATGAGGAAGGAAACACGATTCTGGTGAAATAATTGCGGAATTGGTTTTGAAAAGTGTTTCCAGTTATATCACACAAAACTGAATTACTGAAGTACTAATTAGTATTCATTATTATTTTTTTAGCAAATAATACTCAACTAAAAACAATCTTTAACACTGCCACGCTGTGTGGCAGCCACCTCAAGCGAATATACAGTTGCAACGAACCTTAAAAAAATTTTATGCATGTAATTAATTTAAAATATCAGTTTTTAACTACTATGTATATTTTATTTTGTACAAAGTATTTAATTTTTGCAATAAAAAACATTTGAGAGTTAATGTACCCACATCATTCAAATAACTTGATAGTTAAAGGGTTAAATGTGTTTTTATTCTTTTCATATGTGTATAAATTTTCAATAACAAGTAAGGTGATTTCGTATAACATTAAACGTGAATTTTACGCATATATATAACGAGTTAAAATTATAGATTTTTAACATATTAGATGATAGATTCAGAATATATGCGAGTAGGGGTTTTTGATAATATTCTCAGATTCCTTTCCTCCCTAGATATTCTCATTAATAATTAGTTTTAGTTTTAAAATTACTGATGAATCTGATTAAGTATATTAAAAAACAAAAAAAAAACTTGTTTTCTCATAACACTGAACCGAATAATGTGCAATGACTAAAAAGTCATAAATATTAATGATAATACATATAAAGGCATTTATTGTATAAGATTTAAGTATTTATTGTATTGGTTGTCACTCTAATAGTGAACTGAAATTTATTAGCTCTGCTCGACTCGGCTCCTCCCTCATTGGAGTCTAAGGATACACTGAATAACGAAAAAGCACTAGAGGGCGCTTTACATTCTCATACACGTACACTGAATAAAGGGTGAATATCTAGAGCCCCACTTCACATATAGCAGCTGAAAACTAAAAATACGGAGAAAATAGAATGACTTGTGAGGGTATTTTAAATACATGAGTCCCTCGTTCTAGACTCGATCTCAGTAAGATCGTGATCCGAATAATTTTAATCTTCATATCTCATTCCAAGACATGTGGTTTCCAAAAAACTGGGAAATTCGAACCATATGCTAACTGCCAACAGTGGCAAGACGGCATTATGTCATATACGTCGTTCGTGTCTACAGGGCCTACAACCATACGTCATCAATAATCATTTAGTTGTGACTCATTCAGTTGTGTGAGTTAGTTCATACTCAGTCTGTGCCGAGGTTTGTGAGATTGTGGATTATGCTCATTTATTTGTTAATGGTTACCATTTGTATGAGTATTTGATAACGCACATGATATATATTGTCTACTTAAATAAATTGTAGGTGACGTCTATTTTTTTATAGGAGCCCAGAGCCTCAAGAAATATTAAAATGCCCTGGTTATGAGGAATCTGATGTTTAAATGCATTTTAACATAGCATAAATTTTTGTAGTTTTATGAGTTTAAATTCAGAAAATTTTGAAAATTCCTCTGGTACTCCGAAAGTCTGGTAATGATATAGCCTGGAATTATGAAAAATAAACAACCATATAGACACCTATCTAAAAATGAGATAGTATGTAATATAGACTTAATTTTCTTATAGTAGTTGACATTAAGGCTGTCTCTACGTAATACCAAAGAACGAAGAAAAATATTCTCCAACGTTTCCCTGACTTCTCTGTTTTGCAGTAGCAGCATATTGAATCTTTTCTTTATTAAATCTACTAATGGTTTAATCTTTAAATATAGAATACATTTTAGAACAAAATGTGTTCTATATTTAAAGTTTAACAATGTAACACTAATATAAATTTTCACTTTACATGTGAAAGAAGGGAGGGGACAAAGTATTTAAGAAATTCATACGAATTTTTAAGATATAAAGAAAAAAAATTAATGTATGTGGTGCACATTATGTGGATTTCAGCTCAGGCGTTTCCCTCGTTTCTTCATCATGGTTCCCAGTTACGAGATTTGTCGTCATTTACCGTCATGCTTCTTTGAAGTGTGACGTTGATAGGCGATTTATAAATAATCAATCAATTAATAATGTCATAATTTTTTTAAAAATAAAGCGAGATATTTATTTGTCATAGCAGGGGTTCCGAGTTTGGTTCAAATTGTTTGACATTAGAAAAATACAAGCTTTCGCCAATACCGCATCAAACTTGGAAGACGACAGATCTATAAGATATACAAGGCCATGGGAAATTATCTAGCTTTGCATGTGTAAAAGTAATTGAGAATATTCTAATCTCTATAGGGGCCGTTTGCTTCTGCTAATGCAATGTTTACGGCTCAAATCTTAAGTCAAAAGAAAATTACACTACAACTCATAACGACCAATAAAATTCTTTCATGTTCACATATGAAACTGAAAGTATCTGAGGTTTAGATAAACAAAAGGAAATTGGAAGATAATAATGGAGTTACGGTTTAATCTCTGTCAAAAACGGTCGCCAAAGCATTGAATATATGAAGTTGTTTAGTAAAGATTTTTTAATTTAACCCTTAAATGCATGATTTTTTGTTTTAAGTTCTAAAAGATACTATTTTTTAAAAAAATACCATTGGTTACGTAATAAGTAAATAAAGTTCCAGGTAATAATATTAAATGTTTATTTTGAAAAAAAGTTGTTTAGATATCTGGCAACATTCAGTTTTTCCCAAAAATATAGCATATATCCAATAAAATTTTCAAAGGCAACATCACAAATCAAACAGCCTACTTGACAATAGATGAGAAGTCATTCTTTTTCAATTAGAGAACTCATTTCTTTATATTCCTTTATATGAAACTCAAAAATGGAATATTTTTCTGCGAGTAAGACATTGAACACCCACCATATTCAAATGTCATTTACACGCCAAGAAGTAATGTCTTTTTTCTTTCACACACAGTTTATTATCTATAGTTATCAACATGCGTTCAGAAACGCATACACTCAGGTTTTTGAATAATATTAAGCGGAACTGGAATGTAGATAATTAGTAGCAATATGTATTGAGGTTTAAATGTACAGAATTATTAAAAAAAATTCTTTTTCAGCACATTTTTTTTTGTATACATGAATTGTATACGAAAAATTTGTAGTGAATGATAGGTATATATTTCAAAAATATAATGGCTGAAAAATAAGATCAGAAAGGATAACCTGTATTGCAACATATACAGAAACATGTTATAAATAAATAAATAAGTGATTGATTCCAGCCTACAGTCAATTTCTGTTACGTATAACTCTATTAACTCAATTGTTTATTCATTCAAGCTATATTAAGAGATAACTAGAAATTAAGAAATACAAAAAAATCAGGCAGAATATAAATAAATATCACTTTGTAGAAATTTTTCTAATTTATTCATCTTTCCGGTTTAAAGCAGAGCATTTATTTCAAAATAAATTCTAAATTTTCATGAAAAAATTTCTTTTTTTAAACAGCAGATTAACTTAATGAAAGCTAATGTAGTTTTACATTTATATGTCCTTCAATAGTCTCTCGTCTGTCTTGGTACAGCTTACGGGCATTTCACACCTCAACTCGAATTAATAAAGCACTTTTTTCCTTAACAACTCATTTATTAACTATAGAAAACGTCTTTAATAAAAATCTGATTCTTTCCTTTAGATTATCATGTTAAAAAATCATTTATATTTCCTCTTGAAAGATAAAGAAGAAAAATTAAACTAACGGGAAACTGTACAATTCCCTCCATATGATAATGTAAAAAAATATGTGAAATACTGTTACCTTCATACATAGATATTATGATTTCTACGATAAAAACCAGGCTTAACTCCAAACGAACTTCAACTGAGGGAAAAAAGTTTACAAAAGATTAAATCCAATTTATTTATAGTAAATACCATCAGCCTCCACATTTGTAAAAAAGGGTTATATATATCCCCCTAGTCTAACCATAATCTCTAATACAATTTTAAATGAGTTAAAATAAAATAAAACTTTGCTATGAAATTTAAAATCAAATCTTCTTAAAGTTTTATTTAAATTTAACATAATAATTAACGTGGACATATAAAGGAATCATGACATATTTTTAAAGAACTCCAAGCTCTGCGTATAGCACCATGATGGAATTATTCTTGTATAGAGGCATCCAAGAGAATGAATAGCTAATTTACATTCTGCTTCAGGGGCGTAGCTAGAGTCATATCAATAATACAGGGCCCCAAGCTACAGGGGCCCTAATATGTGTAACTGCAATCCCATTAGAATAGGGCTTTCATTCTTAAAAAAGGGCCCCCAAAGGAATTTTAATACAGGGCCTACTCAGAACTAGCTACGCCAGTGTTCGGCTCAGCGCCATAGGTCACACGGCTTAGCCCTCGGAATGATGATATGGAGAGTTCTTGAATTCACTTCGGTCACTTATTGTCTTCATAACTAATACTTAGGACAGCCATCGTACTATTTGCGACAGTAAAGGTTCGTTGTTGCCTCGTATTTTCGAGGCCTTCATTTCACGTATCTAACATCCAATCTCAGTTCGACTCGATTTCTCAATTGGATTAGAGCAGCGTTTCTCCAACTGTAAGGCACGCCCCCCTTGGGGGGCATGACAACTCTGTGAGGGGGCGCGAGCATATTGAAAAGTAGAAAAAATATTATTAAAAAAAAATATTAATTTATTGAAAGTAAACAAACAAAATACATTCTGACATAATAAAAATAAAATACACATTTAAAATGATATATTACACTAAAAACGCATCAGTGCTACACAATATATCTTATACTTAATTTAACAATACAAAGTTAAGAACAAGTTTAATAATTACCATTGCCCCATGGGATTGCCATATATAAAATTATATACAAAAATTAACACTTATCTTGTTAATTTGTACGATTTATAATTAATCCCTTAACTGCCGATTAAAAGTTTCGCGATTCGCTTTCCAATGCCAACCGTTTTCCACGTAGGCGCACGCATGTGATGTAATGGGGGTGGAGGGAGGAATATAGAAGCAAATAATATGAAAAAAGTAAATTCTTCGCAAACATTGTCAAAATCCTCTTATTGCATTCCAAAGCCTTCGGAATAACTTTATGGATAGCAGTGCACAGAAAATATCGTACTTCGGAAAGACGTATATATACGTCCGAGGAAATTAACGCTTTGGATGAGCGAGACGTTTATGTACGGTGGTGGCATTTGATAGATCAAAGTCATGTCATATTTTTTGTGTCAGACTATTATTGAATTGAATATATAGTTATTGTGTGTGTGTATAAGGGGGCGTGAAGAAAATTATGATGGAGCATTGGGTCACGAATGTTGAAACTTTGAGAAGCACTGGATTAGAGTATAGGTTCTCAACGTGGGCGATAACGCCCCCTTGTGGGCTTTTGAGGCTTTCAGGGGGGCAGTAAGAGATCCAGAGTAAATTACGGGGTGTTGAGATGGCACGGAGGGGCTTGGCCAGATTAACCAAAAAAGACCAAAATAACACGCTGATTATGTACAAACAAAAGTAAACTTTAATACTGTTTACCTTATGTTGATTGTATGTATTTAAATCATTTCTATACCACAAGTACGAAAATTCACATATTTCGGTAGTTAGGGAAGTGGGTGTGAAAAACTTAAAAGATTACATTACATTCAGACCTATATTAAATTTAATGATGTAGTGCATTTTAATTTCTGTAGTGCACGTGTTGTCTTTGTCTGTGTGTAGCAGGCAAAATGTTTTGTCCACTGCATTTCATTACGTATATTATCCAAAAAACATAATTAAATATGTAAACCTGGAATTAACGTGCTTCTTTAAGGTATTCGACTGGTTGCGACAACTTTTTTAAAAAAATGGAGATATGCGGATTTTTTTGTTGTTTTTAGATTTTTTTTTATGCATTTAAAGAAAAATATGCTAAAATTAAAAAGAGAAAAATAAATTATTATAACTAAAATGGGAAAAAATGGGTAAAACTTAACAAAAAATAACATAAATGTTGTCCATTTTGTACCTAAGGTTTATGAACAAATTTTCAATTTTTCAACTCTGATGTGTTGCTATGTTGTTCATTGTCGAAATGACCTTCAGGATAAGAGATATTTTTGTTTTTACAAAAACTAGAGCACTTTATCTCAGTGACTATATGAAATTGCTTAAAAAAACAGTGATTATATTCACATAAGGGACTGTAAATTTTGTAATAAAACAGTGATTGATAAATCTGAAGGTTAAAACACTTTTACTATTAACTTACACAAAAAGTTTCAGTTAATTATTTTCAAAACTTTTTAAGCAATCACTGACCCCGTTCGATTATTTTCAAAAAATCACATTTCGAGTAAAACGCGTCTTAAAGTGTGACATCTTGCTTAAAGTAATGGCATCTGCTTTTACTAAAACACTTGTAGTTTTTGTTCTAGTGAATGGAAAATGCTAAACTTGGTATTTTTATAAAGCTAATAAGATGGCCCATAGAATAAAATCATAAAAAAAACTTGTCAATTTTTGGAAAAATTCACAATTTTAGGGTAGTCGGATACCTTAAAGGCTGAAACTGTCAATTTTTATTTATTTTGAAAGCAATAGTTTATTATGAATTAACTCGTGTCATCAAAACCCCTGCCTGTCTTTATAAGACAGATAAGCTAAAACTTCTATTCCATTCTTTTAAATGAAGAAACTCTGTAGCGTTTCAATTCCAACAATATCCTATCTGTGACTAAAATATATAATATTAACATTTAAATATATTTGTGGCAATAGCTTTTTCAGATTCGCAAATAAAAAAAGTGGTGGCTTTAGAAAAAAATTAAATTAAAAAATATATTCTTTTAGTAATAGGATATTTTTTAAGACTTAACTCTTTCTTTTCCACCATGTATTATGTACATTCTTATTTCTCTAGAGTGGGACGGGGCGGTTTCGAAATATTCACTAAAAAAAAGGGCGGTATCGAAATATTTAATAGAGAAGGTGGCGCCACAGTTCAAAAAAGGTTGGGAACCTATGGATTAAAAGTTATTATTGTTGCCAAAGGCGGCAGCTATATGTATTGAATTATGCTCACTGTGTACCCCAAAAGCACCTGTGATTTTTGAGACTACTTACCTTATAATGTACAAGGTGTTTTTATCAAAGTTCCAGTTTCAAAATGCCGTGAAAAAAGAACCGCTGGTCAGAATTATTTTAAATTTGAACGAAACGTAATAGAAGGTACTTGAAGTTATACTTGAAGAAGACTGAATATACTTGAAGTTGAAACCGATAAACAACAGAGAAGAGTGTCTCCAGAGTCACGTTGTGAATATGTTGCGTAATTCGTGCCCGCAAGTCAGCTAAGTTTGCAATCAGGCCACTGAACACAACAGTTTTAAGATAGCCCCACAGCCAGAAGTCATAAATATTGAAGTCAGGTGATTTTGAAGACCAGGTTGTGGGAAAATGACGGCAGATCATTCTATCATTTCCAAAATGTCTCTGGAGCAGTTTCAACACTGGTTTTATAATGTGTAGAGGACCTTCGTCTTATATCTTGCAACGGCATCTATTGATGAACTTTGGAACTTTTTTAATGCCATATCGTTTCCTCCTTCTTCAAGGATTTAAGTTTACAGTAGAACGTCGTTTATCCGAACGTTTATTATCCGGAGCGTCAAATATTCGAACCAAAGTCTGGAAACTTTTTCGAACAGTGCAATGCTCAACAGTTGTTTCGCGTGAGGCTAAAAGTGACGGGAAAACCTAAGGTGAGGGATATTTGGGGAATTTCATTTGCTTGATTTGGTAAACATCTGCGCGGAATATTTGGTCGGTTTGTTTCCAAGTGAGGGATGTATACGTTCTCTTTCATTGTGAACTGCTATGGCTTCGAATTCAAAACGGAAGCGCAACGTCTTGAACATGGAGACAAAACTTGAAATATTGAATCATCTCGCGAAGGGAGAAAGTGTCTCTAGCACAGTTTTATAATGTTAGAAAGGCAACAATTTCTGTGTATGTGACAAAAAAAAAGCCGAGAAACCATTTTAAATTTTGCTTCAAAACTTGACTCCGAACATGGCGCGAAGAAAAGGAAAATCATGAAGGAAACAAACGAAGAAGAATGTGAATTTCAAGTGCTAAATGATGACGAGATTGTGACTTCCGTGCAAGAAGAATCCGACCCTGTCGACGATGAAACAGATGAGGATGAGGACAACAACAACGAAAGTAGCAAGGGTCCATCAAATGCTGACGCTTTTACTGCGTTAGAGACAGCAATGGAGTGGTACGAACAACAATTAGAGTGCTGTCCTACTCAACTACTGCTGCTCAAGAGAATCAGAGACCTTGCAGCGAAAAAACGGTTTACAATGGTACAACGGAAAATAAGTGATTATTTTTCACAATAAAGGTAAAATTGCGACATTTTGAACCTATTTTGCTTTTTTTTTCAAGCACATTTCCCGCATGTGATGATTTTCAATATTCGTATAGGGTCCGGTTTCATACACTGCATGGATCACATTCGGATTTCGGTTATCCGAACAATCGCATATCGGAACGGTGTCAGGTCCCAATTGATTCGTATAAACGACGTTGTACTGTAATTTTGGTTGTTCTGACAGGGAGTTCTTTTTTACGGCGTTTTTTAAAAGCTTTTATTTAACTTACAGTGTATGTATGTATGTATGTATGTGTGTATGTATGTATGTATGTATGTATGTAATTTGTTCGGGTGGAATCTTGCAACTCAATTTTGAAGCTGATATCTTCCTCCCATTGAGCTGAAATTTTGTATACACGTTTAGTTTGGATGACAATGCATGTTTTGACCATTTATATTCCAATATTGCAATTAATTAAAAAGATATTAATTAAAAACGTTAAACTAGTTTTGGGCGCCAACTTGGATATATCTGCATTGTTGTAATAATTTTATTGTTACAACAATGACAAAAGTTGGCGTCGAAAATCGGTTTTCAGCCAAACTGGAATATCATAACGTTGCGCTATTGACTGTATTAATTAACTTTGTCTAAAAAATAATTACATTTCTACAACGTAAAAATAATCTAATTTCTACAACATATGCATTTTTTTTTACAAATTTCTATCTATTTTCTTGGATTTAAATTCAAAACAAAAAAAGTAGAGCTATTTTTCAAGTAGATTGGTACATTGTATACCTTTCTCAACGCTGCCAAGTTAAACTGAGATGGAGTATTATAGAAATTCTAACTTTAACCCTTTAAATGGTTTGCCCGTACACCTTACGGGCTACTGAAAGTTAGCCACAACCGGTTTGCCCGTGCGCTGTATAGGCACCGAAATGTTTTCTTTCTATATTTTATTTGCACAGACATTGTTATTCCTATAATAAGGTTATTAGTATAGTGTGTCTTTAGGAGATGCAGAGAGAGAGTTTGTCCATGGTACTGAACTACTCTTCATTCAGAATTTTGGTAGTGGTGAAGGTGAGAATTTTTCACTGAAGGCAAGAATATACGTATATTCTTGAAAATATTGGATTAAGAACGGGGATTTACAGGGCAATGTACAATGTGTTGCCTAAGGAAAATGGATAGATAATCCAAAGAAGTCGATATTATCTCTATCCCCATTGGAATATAAGACTTAGTGTTACACTATTTTTCATATTGTGTGTGCTAATAAATATGCACACACATGAAATCCTATCAATCGTATGAAAAAGAGGTATGAACATGAAATTTTTTGGTAAGTGGAAGAAAATATATTTTAAGATATATGTGAAGTATTCTTCATATTACGCAGAATGTACTCATTAAAAACAAACATTTACGGGTTTTTGTGTTCAAAAATTATAAAATAAAAAAAGGTGAGTAAAATTTTAAACCGGAGATTAAAATAAAAATCTTCCATTTTCGCGCGTTCTGTTAATTATTATGCTTAGTTACATGCAGTTAAAAAATGGGCTTTTTTCGGGAAAATTTTGGTCAAAAAAATTGACCGTTTAAGAGGTTAATCTATGAAGCTCAGACGAAAAATAATTATAGAATCGGAAAGATCATTTATTTCGTCCCGATAAGGTATAATGTTTTTTACGAAATAATATTTGTATTTCTTACGATTTTTTTTTAAATAATTCAAAATCGATGCGTTTTTATAAAAATAATGTCTAAATCGTTGCGCATGAAATTTTTTTTTGTTTAAATGAATCGACATTCCTTACTAAAACAGCTCATGCTTTGCTTTTTTAGAATTAGTCATTTAAAAAATAAAATGCCGAAAACATTTTTTTTTACGATTTTTCAAGAAATACTCAAAATTTTAATTAAACATTTAATAACTTCGTCATTTATGAAGAAAATCTCATGAATTTTTTTTCGTGTGTAGGACAATATTACCCAAGATCTGTACGAAGATTAAAAAAATTGCTTAAAAATTACGGATTTTAAAAAAATTGTGTTTTTAGTCTAGTACCCTTTTTGGGGGAATTCATTTAACTAACTGTTCGAAAATAACCGGCAAACACCTAGCATTGAATGAGATGAACATACTGAGAAACCTGTCCAGTGATAACTAAAAAGTGAAAAATAAATTAAAAGTAAAAAAGCTTTTTTAAAACAAGCTTTTATTTAAACGCGCTAAAAGAATAAAATAAATTTTTCTTTAAAACTTTTTTTACTATCAACTTTTTCCGTCATTACACAATTTATATGATATAAAAGCTTGTCGCGAGATTTACCTCTGCAGATAAACAAGTAAATTAAATAACTTGATCGGATTGATTTTAATTTTTAAAAATTTCAAACTAAGTAAATAAGAGTACTTTCATCTCGCGACGAGCTTTTATATCATATAAATTGTGTAATGACGGAAAAAGTTGATAGTAAAAAAAGTTTTAAAGAAAAATTTATTTTATTCTTTTTAGCGCGTTTAAATAAAAGCTTGTTTTAAAAAAGCTTTTTTACTTTTAATTTATTAAAGTGCAACTTGAATTTTAATCACTTTGTACATGTTCAATAAACAAAATTCAATTTGTTGATATATTACCTTCCTGTTATATCATTTTTCATGCGGTGAATATTATTATATCCTTTATATGCTGTTCCATTTACACATTGCGTCAAAAATTAAAAATTATCCATGACATTTTTCCATAGAAATTATTTAAATGGTCCTTTAAAAACTGTTAAATGTGTTATATAGTATCAAAAATAATATATTTATTAGTATAATAATATTATAGTATTTAAGACATTTTTGATTTTTAATTAATTTATAATTTAGTTTTATAATACTTCATTGCGTCTTTATGTGGCTATACACTATTATCACAATGTCCTAAAATTACATTTGTATTTATTATAAAATTTGTATTTATATATTGTACTTTTGTATTCTTTATTGTATTTTTTGTACTTATTTGTATTGAAATTACACTTGTATTTATTGAAAACTGATTAATGATTTTTCCTTACTTCAAACTTTTCGTAAGCAAGCTATTGCTGTCTATATAACATTTGTTATATGTTCTAGATTATTTTGTAATAAATTGTTGGCATCAGTTTTTTCTACAATAAATTTTTTTTAGTAAAATGAAATAAAAGTTCAAGAAACTGTTTATGTAAGCTATATTCCGTACTCGGAATTTTTTTTCCCCTTACTGTTTGGATTTTGTAAGAAATATTCTTTTATATATAAATTTTTGAATGCGTTAAGTAACATATCACGTGTGCGTGGGATAAACTCTACAAATTGTTACGTAGAAATCTTGTTTCCCACAGCATTTTTAAAACAGAAGTAAATTCATAATGTTTATCATCTGTATCAAATGATAATACGTCCCATTTGATCACAAATAATTTTTATCTCGGTCCATTGTTACAATATTTCTGGAATAAACTAGTCTGATGGAAGACTTTGATTCAAAGAATCGCGTGCCAGGAAAAAAAAAAGGCATTTTTTATACATGAGGGTATTTAGAGAAATTGATACATATGTTTTTGTTAAAGTTACTGGTCTTCCGTACTTATACATTACTTTGAATCTCACACATATATTTAAATGTTTGTATATTTGTTTGGGACATATATACAAATCCACATTGTTGGCGGCATCGTAGAAAATTTTTGCGGTGAGCTAAATAAAAATAATGTAGATCAACACAGATTATTTTCATCATGCATGAAAATTTTGTACATAAAATTGTATGTAACGTTGTAATTAAAAATACAATTATAATTGTAAATTGTACATAAAAATTAATTTTTCCACAAACTGTTTCGTGATAATTTTCGTGCCGCTAAAGATCCTTCGTGCACCGCATGTTAAAGTCTGTCAGAGCTCAAAGATCTCACTTACAACGAATTTTATTTAGTATACTAGCTGGTATACCCGTTCTTCGCAAGGGTGAATTGAAAAATTAAACAATACAGATTGAAGGATAAAGAAGTTTTTAATGAGTTAATTTTACATGAATTGCAAATTAAACAAAAGAGAGAGAGCAAAGCTTTTTACATATCTCAGGTGAACAAAAAAACCATAGCTGTTAAATTTTAAGTCTGAAGGTTTAATAGTTGATAAAAAGAATTTTTTTTCTCTTTATAACGCCCCGTAACTCTCTTGTGAGTCGATTTTTGAAAACACCTTCCTAAGTTGATCTCTACTCAGCAAAAGTAACACATTGTTACAAATTTTGCTTAATGAACGCTTAAAATAGTGTAAATAATTTACATCTGGATGTGTAATATGTTAATAATACTTTCTATTGTATTTATTTTATGTTAAAATTGTAATATTCACAAGCAACGCCACTCCTTACATTATAATGGCGATTCAATGGAAACATAGTGAAATGTTGGCGATAGAGCCAAGTTGGCATCATTTTTGGCTATCACGTTGGCAACTTGGCGATTTATTGAACGGTGCAGAAGTTGATATGCTGTAGTGCCACCTGGTGGGATTCTGCAACAAAAATAATAGCACAAAAACCTTCTTCATAAAAAAATACATATTTGTACCAATTTGGTGTAGAAGTGAAGCGAGGTCATATAAACCAACATCCATTTTTTTCTATATAGATATAACGTATTTCATATAAATATCAGCAACATGTGATGAATAAATTATGAGAACAACAACAAAATATCATTACAAGCATTTTAGACTAGAAATAATCAAAATGGATTTATACTTCAGGTGATTTTTTCGGATGAACGCATGCCCTTTTGTATTAAATAATGTTAGTAATTAATTTGAATTTAATTGACAACTTGCAACAACTTTTTTTTTAAAAAAAAAAGAGATATGGGGATTTTTCGTTGTTGTTTTTAGGCTTGTTTAGTGCATTTTAAGAAAAATATGCTAAAATTTAAGATAGAAAAAGAAATTATTATTACTAAAATTGGAAAAAATGGGTAAAACTTGACAAAAAGTAACATAAACGCGGCCCATTATGTACTAAAAGTATTTGAACAGATTTTCAATTTTTCAATTCTGATGTGTTGCTATGTTATTCATTTTTGAAATTACCTTCAGGATAAGAGATAGTTTAATGTTTACAAAAACTAGAGCCCTTTATCTTAGTTATTGTATGAAATTGCTTAAAAAAACAGTGGTTATTCTCCCATAAGGGGCTGTAAATTTTGTAATAAAACAGTGATTGATAAATTGAAGGCTAAAACTTCT